>JAANSK020268092.1:0-11837 GCA_011763485.2 Isoetes engelmannii
TTGAATGCCTCACCAGTTTGCTTCAATTTCCTCTTTGGCTTGGTCTCTCTCAATTCGCTCCATTAGCATTCTTAATTTTATGACAATGTATTCTCCAGTCTCAATTTATAAAATCTTATTTCTGTTGCAGTCATGGTTCATGGTGTCGAGACGAATGCCATGCAATACTCAGTCCATGGGGTTAGGGACTGGGGGGATCTTACCCCAGTCAGGACCACTGCTATAGATTCTTTTGATGGGCTTGTTCGAGGACAGAGGGTTCTAACACCAGATCTCTAACACCAGAGGCCTTTGTAATTGCTTGTCTAATATCAACAACAATTGTCTAGTCCCTGATTCCCATGCCTTTTTCCATCGGAGTAGCTTTGTGGAAGTCTCTTCTGAGATGTTGTACTTCACTTAAGAGAGAGCCCAGCAGAATTTGACTTTTCTTGGTTTTCCAGTCCAGAGAAATGCACGTTTTGTGTCACTTTTGGCGTGCTTCTTGGGCACGTTGTCAGCCGGCACGGGATCACCACAGACCTTGCTAAGATCAGCTGTGTTCTAAAGGCTCAACCTCCAACCAACATCAAGGAGACTCGATCCTTTTTGGGTGAGGTCAATTATTACTCCACTTTTATTCCAGGACTTGCAGCGAAAGCTGATCCCATTCATAAGCTCACGGGTGATGAGTCCAACTGGACATGGACTCCTCAGGCGGATGCTGCCTTCAAGGAATTAAAAGTGTTGTTGACACAGGACACGTGCTTGTTCCACCTCAATGGGACAAGCCGTTTCATGTGCACGTTGATGTCTCTGCATTTGCAATTGGTGTTGTTCTATCTCAAGAACATGAAAAAGGACTTGATCGTCCTATTCTCTTTGCAGGCCGTAAGCTGAACTCAGCAGAGAAGAACTATTCTGCCACGGAACGTGAAGCCTTGGGGCTCATTTTCTGTATTAAGAGATTCTGTCACTATCTTCTTGGCAGTCAAATCAAGTTCTTTGTGGATCACCAAGCGCTTCTGTACTTGATCAACAAAACCACGCCCACTGGCAGAATTGCACGTTGGGTCTTGTTATTACAGGAGTTTGCACCCTTTGAAATCATCCACAAGCATGGAAATCACATATTGTGCCTGATTATCTCTCACGGATCCACACTGATGACCCTTCATCTGGAGTGTCCGATGCTGTTCCAGATGCACCACTATTTCTAGTCACGGCCACACCTCACTGGTTCCATGACTACCAGCAATATTTATTGATGGGCGCACTACCTGCGGAGGATTCTACCCTCTCCAAGGAAAAGGTTCAGGCACACCGTCAACAGTTCCTAAGAGAAGTTAGGGACTACACCATAGTTTCTGGACATCTCTATAAACGAGGTAAGGATATGGTTTTGAGACGTTGTGTTCTTCCTCATGAGATTCCCGATATTGTTAAGCAAGCTCACGAAGGGCTAGGCAGTGGTCACTTTGCTGGAGATGCCACGACCAAAAAACTTTTGCTTGCTGGTTATTATTGGCCAACTTTGTTCAAGGATGCTCACGCTCACGCACGCACATGTGACATTTGTCAACGGGTAGGAAGACCTACGGCACGTGACGCTTTGCCTTTGAATCCTGTTGCCACGTCCACTCCCTTCAGCAAATGGGGAATGGATTTTATTGGTCCTATTGATCCTCCTGCCACTGGTTCACGATCACAGTATATTTTGGTTCTCACTGATTATGCCACCAAGTGGGCTGAAGCTTGTGCGTTTCCAGATAACACGGCCGCAAGCACGGCACACGTCTTGTATACTCAAATTATCACTAGATTTGGGTTACCCACTGAGTTAGTTAGTGACCATGGAGTGCACTTTGTCAATAGCACTATTAAGGAGCTCGCTGACTACCTACACATTCATCACCAAAAAAGCACACCCTACTGCCCTCAAGAGAACGGACTTGCTGAGAGTACCAACAAGACATTACTCACTATTCTGAAGAAGATTTGTGATGCATCTCGCAAAGATTGGCACGAGAAGTTACCCACTGTGTTATGGGCTTACAACACTATGTATAAGGTTTCCACTGGATAGACTCCATTTCGCCTTGTGTATGGTCAAGAAGCACTCATGCCCTTTGATATGTGCTACCCTCACTAAAGTTTCAGGTGGCCACGATGCATGACCCTCCCGCAGCACTCAAGGAACGGGTTTTTCAACTGGAAAAACTTAATGAATTAAGGCGTGACGATTATCTGAGAGTCCTCACGGGCAAACAGTTAAGCAAACGTTGGCATGATGACAAATTGCTCAAGAAGAAGTTCAACAAAGGTGAACTAGTTTTACTCTATGATTCCAGATACAAGAATCATCCAGGCAAATTGAAATTTCGGTGGCTTGGACCATACAAAATTGATGAGGTTGTTAAACCTAGTGTTTTCCAGTTAAGTGAATTAGACGGAACTCTGTTGCCTTCACTGGTTAATGGTTTTCGGTTGGAGACATTTCGCACCACTGAAGATTTCAACACAGATTTGGATTCAGATATAGAATCACATGAAGACACTTAGCATTACAGCAAAACAAGGTTTTCATATTTATCAAAAAGGATTATACATCGCAGTATCTACAAAAAAAAAACAAGCAGTTATTTCTTGGACCAGTTTGTCCATGCATCTGGGCTGGACGAAGTAGCTTGAGCATTCTTCTCATAGTTGCGCGCATGAAGATCATAATGAGGCGCCATCATTGCACACATGATGTTGTAAGAACCACTCTCCCAGTTGAAATCCAGGTGCAGAACCACCTCTACTGGCATACCCCTTTCATCCTCCGGCTTATCCGTCCTATCAGCAAGTCAACCGTCCATTGGAATTCCTCAGTTCTTCATCTGAAACAGGTCTATCTAGTCCATTTTGCAAGTGATCCACTCCATGCAGAAAGCTGGTTTGGTACACTGCGTTTTGTTGACGATTGAAGACATATTGCAGCAACTTCGGATAGCACAGCAGATGATTCTCAAGGCGCGAAAAAACTCCTTGGCGACCTGGTGCTCAACTGAGCCTAAGTGTTTCTTTTATAACCCCACCGACTGCCTTGCTGGCCAGTGCAACCGCCGTGCTTAATTACTCCATATATTCTCTTGGCATCTGCCAGATATCTCCATTAAGGCTAAAATTGCCGGCCAATTTGGTACTTAGCCGCAAATCTTTTGGCAAGATCCTTATTTCTGCATCCCACTTTTTCGAGTTGCCAGTCTTAATTCCGTCTGGAACCTGTCCTTTCGTGGTAGTAAATCTCATTATTACAGCTTGGCTCTCACGTTGTAACCGTTTGGCCGTTGGATGCTTCCATCTTGTCCGTCCATCCCTTAATCTCTTTTGCAATCAGTTAAGGCATGCAGCCTTGAAACGTCCTTCTCTGGACGGCTATGATCCACTCCCATTCGTGTCTATAAATATTTTTCATTCAGAAGGCTCGCCCGTCCTTGTCTTCATCGTTTGCGCCCTTAGCACATCCGACTCTTCTGTCTTTGATTCCGGCTTCTCCTTTCGTATTCAGCTATGGCCTCTTCGTCTAAGCAAGTTGTTTCTGTTGCTGCCATGAGTCCTGAAGATTTCAAAGATCTCAACTTCGCCAGCGCCGCTGTAATTGATCTTTTTGAAACGGTCCAAGCGCTTGTGCACACCCTTGGACTTTCAAACTTCATCAAGCGGAGGTTACCCACTTTGAATGTGCGACAACTCAGTGAGTTTATAGCAAATTTTTTGACTGTTGATGATCAGTTTTCTACCATAGTTGAAGGCACAACTGTGTCGCTTTCGGTGGATCTTTTGCGCCATGTTTTTCAGTTACCTCAGGCTTCAGAGGGTCTTACCCATAAGACCTTCGATTCTTATGACTTGATTCCCTTAGGTGTACAGGCCTATTGCAGTACCATGAAGATTACACAGATGAAAGGCCCGAATGTATCTTTTCTAAAGTTCTTATGGTGCCAGTTTTTGGGACATCCAATGTCCAATACCAGTATCAACAATAATTTCTACAACATGGCTACGGTTTCTATACATTCTGATACTCCCATTAACTGAGCAGAAGTCCTTTTGCAGCGAATAGTGGACGAAGTTGGTAAATTACGAAAAGCTCCTCAGATGAAGCAAACAATTTCTTTTGCTTCTCATTTTCAGTCCATTATTGAGCATTATCTTCCTGCTCCCAGGCAGAGGACCCCTACTCCGTCTCCGTCTGGTTCCCACAGAGTGATCAGTTCCATGAATAATTTGCCTCCAGACAATTTGGAAAAGTTCATTCGGATGCACCACAGCCTCCAATGGCCCCAGTGCCACCCCCTCACGTGCCGTCTACTGCGGCATCTGCTGCTCACATCATGCCCAGCACTCCACGCCCACGTGTTCAGGAATCTATCAATTTAGATTCGGATCCTGGCTCAGTTCATTAGGCATCACAAGTTGAGGAAGTTCCACATTCCTCGTCTTCACATACTCAGCATGCTGCCATGCCACAACTTTCGGCCAGGGCACTTCTTTACCGTTATCAGTTGAAGATGGACGAAATCACACTGTAGATCCCCGAACGGTCTGCCCAGTTGATGAATCAAGTTGCTGCGGAATTAGATGCTGCAGATGCAAAGCTAAAGGAAGTTTCAGAGCTTAGAGCCGCTGCTGCCAATGCTGAAGCATATGCACAAAAGCAGCACAATCTAGTCCTCACCACTAGAGGAACTTCACGCTGCCACTTTGGCTAAACAACACGTTGAATCCCAATTGGCTACTGTAGAAAGTGCCAAAGAGAGTCTGCAACACCAACTCAATGACCAACTGCAGCTATTACAGTCTACTCAGAAAAGTTGGAATATGGAGCAAACTGCCCATAATGACCTTAAGCTGCAGCATGCTCAGCTTTTGATGCAAACCGACACCTTGGAAAATCAGGTCAGTGAAGCTCACGCCCGTGCTGACGCGTTGCAGAGCCAGTTGGAGCATATGTGAAATCCCGTAAGCATACTTTTTTGCTACGGTGGATTACTGGTGGAGGTGATGTCTTACGCATTTGGCCTGACCTAACTGTGCAGGAAAAAGGCACGTTCTCTGCCTTAATTCTTTATGGACATCTTGTCCCGCAAGATGTTGATTCATTTGTTTTTCGAGCAGTGGCCCCAGTGGCTTATGTCCTTCACGATTTCTACCTCGGCCACAGGAATGTCAAATTCACAGCTACTAGTCCTTATGATCGTGGGCAGGTAGTAGATCCTGTTCTGCCTCTACAGCCACAAAATCTGTATCTTCAGGATCCAGCACAGGTCCTGGTCATGTAAAAACAGTACATGTCTGAATTGGCAGAACATTTTCGTCTTTGGATTCCAGAAATGCTGCAAAACCTCACCGAATTCATGAATGATCCAACTGGACTTGGTTTTGCTCTTTTGTATTTACAATATGCTGGCACGTTAAGGGTTCTCCAGTCTTTCCTAGATCAGTCCACACCACCAATGGATTGGGAGCCGTCGCCAGTGCAGTGCTTGATGCCCTATGGGGTATATCAAAACTTACGCCAACAGATGGAACCTCAATGTTAGCTCTCTTTGATGACCCAGCTTGGGCACGCGCTACAAGAGTCACTGTTAGTGCCTATGCTGCTCTTGGTACACCTCCTCTCAGACTCTGCATTCATGAAGATTGGAGGAAAGGATTTTGGACACAGACTTTGGAACACCATGCTTCATGGACTCCTGTAAGTATCAGCTCTGATTTATCCGTTGGGATCCACGCTTTGTTCGTCGGCATGCTTGGGAATACAATGCCAGTTTAGATACCACCAACAATTGGTTATACATGCCCAATAAATATGGGTGGAGAACTCCAGCTAACGCCATCAAAGGCCTCACTTTGTTCATTAACATAGCTCGTGATACTCCGGACCCCACAGTCCACAGACAAGCTGGCTATTGCTGTGTCCTTCGGGACTTATTACACTGTGCAACTGCACGAGGGAGAAATATTGTTCACTGTAACCCCAATGCAGATGCTTGGAATTTTGGGTTGGATATCGTACTTTTGTTTGAGTGTGCCTATGTCAGGACGCTCACTCACCAGGGCTTTTAATGGGTTTCTTCATAATGGTTAGCCAGACCTTGGTCAGTTCACTCTGGCGGCCATTGCATAAAAAGAGTCGAGCGACACGCGCCTATTCTGAACGTTCCCATCCCCACGCCACGGGCACTCCTAAAGACGGGTTTCCACCAAATGAAGAGATGTCTCCCTTCTCTGAAGAGATCCAATGTTCTTTGGTGGGGGGGAGTGTTAGTCCTGTGCCCCCAATCACAGGACTATACCTATTATATGAGGAGCCCACCACCACTAGGAACAAGGGTGCTACCACTTCCACGTCCACGCCCATGACCAAGACCAAGGAGCGTCCCAAACTACGGAGGGCACGCACAGTAGCCCTCCACCATCAAAGTCCACCAAGAGGTCCAAGCGGTGAGGCCGAGATTCCCGGCCATTTAGTGCTCCATCACCTGCAGTTATGGTGGAGATCAGGGAGGCATATTCCGTGTCAGTGCAGATGAAGGAGCTGTTAGCTCCGCATCATTATGGGCCCAAGGCCATGTACTATATGTATCATATGTGTAGATCAAGAGTTTTAGACAAGTTTGCTCATTTTGTAGCCGCTTCATGTTTCAGCGCTCTGCCTTGTTGCGAGCCTGTTTTGTAGCACATCTTGTGCATTTTGTTCATCAATAGAGCTGATTACCTTCTTTCATCTATTTGTTCTCAGTTCTTGTTTTGCTCATTCTTTGTCAAAATCCCGCGTGACACTTTGTTTTTAGGAGCTTCTGTTTGGCGCTATAGTCCTCACGGAGGTCTGCCTCTCAGGAGTTCCCGGACCCAGACCCCAAACAATCTCTATATCCTCTTTTGTGAAGGGTGGTGCCACTAAAATCCTGTAAACATCTTCCTTATCTTTATACATGGATAAAGACAATGGCACATTCAGCAGTCCTCCCACATCCCAAGGTGCATTAGACCTTATAAAGTAGTAAATTGGTGCTAATATAAAACACTCCAAAAGTGCATGTTTGTTGTCTAACCATATCAGCTACCAATTTTGTGGTTTGCTTCATGAACAATAAAACATTTGAAGAAGAACGTTTTTGCTACAGAATGAAGGGAGAAAAATAAATTACACTAGGTGTCAATTGGGTGGTAACTTACCATGTTTCTCTCCCAGGATCTCAAGTTGTTTATTTGTAGTTTGATTCTTGAACAGATCCGTGAGCCTTCAGTTTGAATTACAGCTACAAAAAGGAACTATCTAAAAGATGTTTACATAACAGTTTCATCATAGCAGCCATCATAGATATGTTCAATGACCTAGCTGTACATTTTGGTTTTAATTCCTTTTCTTTGGAACAGTCCATGTCATTTGCAATTTATGCAGATAATATGAAGTGTATCTCTCAAAGAGCAATGTGTTTGATTACAACAACAATCATCATTATATTGGTAGGGTTCAAAATATGTTCCAGAAAGTCCGGAATATAATTTCTTCTTGTCCAGTATAAGCTACTAGGTTCTTGTTGTCTATGTTCAACACAAGTAGTTGCTTCTAGTTTTCTTATAGTTTAATTGTTCCTGGAAGCTATCAGTCTGCGCTTCTTCATGGGAAAATGGGTATACAATTAGTGTTGCGGGCCTCGTGTGAGCATGGGATTGACCTAGTACTGATAGTATGCCAGCTTCACATATGTCAGAGCATTTGCATCCCAGAGTTTGCTAAGGAAGCAAGCATCAAGGTACTGCCTCAATTAATCGTAATCCTTCTCCTTTCGTACCCACACGCACCTATGTGCCTGTAAATTCCATCGGAAGAACCACTGAGCTTGCCTGTCCTTCCAACAGGCTCTCAGACATTGTGGGCTCATTGCTATAGCTAAAGAAAGATTGGACAAACAGGCATCACCCATACCGCGTACCTGAAAGTAAATGATATTACGGTCTAGTGGGGCTCTTTGAAGGGATAAGAAACCAGCCTCCTGTCGCAGGATGTGATATGGAACTGCAGACTTTAAACCCTATGTGCTCGTGTTAAGAAGGCCTTAAGTACCTATTCCAGGTATCGAAGGATATCATCGGACCCCACACCTCCGCCCCGTATAAAAGAAAATAAGCCCTGAACAGGTGTGTCTGTTGACCCCAAACATACCGCTGCTGCATGGCATACAATGCTTTCCAGTCGAAAAGAAAGATTCAAAGTGGTATATAATTCACCTAGTGTTGACTGTATTACACACGTACGTATATCAACAAGTTATGATGAAATGACTCCAATTTATTGTTAGTCTGTATACTCCTATTAGTCGGCCGACGGGAGAGAAGTTTGGGATACGTCCGATGCATCTCCTCCCAATCATCCTGATTCACGCCATCATGGTTTTGAGGGTCACCCATCATGAAAAGACCCTCTTTCAAGTGGATATGTGGAAGTACGTTACGATGATCCAGAGAAACGTGTGGATCCTCCCAATCAAGATTTGTCAGGTGACTGGGTCTGGGCCTCGGTGTGCCCATCAAAATTCTTGCCCCTGGGACATGGGGAGGTGGACACAGGAATTTCCATGGATGACTGGGAGAATTGGGAGTGTAGGGTATGAAAGGGAAATAAACCTCGAAAACAGGCCTTGATAAATAGACCTTAAAAAATAGAGCTTGATAAACAACCCTTGAAAATAGACCTTGATAAAATATGGTGGTGATAAAAGCTAGTCTTGGTAATTCAACGTGGAGAATTAATTCCTTGATAAACGCATCTTATCAAGGCCTCTTAGTCAAGGGCATGAGGACATCTCAAATTAAATCGATTTGCCTCTGCAAAATTTAAATGTGTCAACCTCTAAGGTACTAGTTCTAATATAACAAGCTCTTGTTTTTCAATTTAAGTACAAATTATGTACATGATATGAGCCATTAGCACTGGGTCCCACAAGCTTCGAATTGAGATAGGTAGACGGGATTGGACGCAATTGCCGCGAGAAGCGATATTATATGGATGCTGCCAGTTACAGGTTATTGAAGATGAACACCATACTCTTCTAAAATGTCCTGCTTTTGAGATGGTCAGGAATCGCTATTTGACCTTAGCATTTCATTCCACGCTCCCACAACTTCTGAAAGCACCATCTGTGCATAATTGACATCATACATACTTGAGGTTCTAGATGAGCGTCTTCAATTGCTGAGCCCTCAGTAGTCCTGATCTACTTATTTTTTCTGATTGTCTAGTATGATCATTACTGCAAATGTTTTTCCCTAAAACCTTTTAAGGTAGGGGTTCCTTAATCCTAGAAGTAATGGTCTTCGTGGACGCTAAAAAAATCTAATCTATTCTATTCTATTCTATTCTATTCTATTCTATTCTATTCTATTCTATTCTATTCTATTCTATTCATGAAGTACAACAATGGAAACAAAAATGTGTATAACCACAATAGTTATTTGCTAAGCATGGTGCATAGAGTCTTTGTGAGGTTGAACCGATATACACATCCATGTCATATAGATTCGTCTGTGAATACAAAGTGTGTCAACATGACAATAGTATGACATGCCAATTTATTGCATGTTGTATATGGAGAGAGATGGATGATCATGCAAATATCATCCTCAGAAATGAAGCATCAAACACCTTTGGTAGTATATTCTAACACCTTTCATGGCATCTTGTAGAGCTGATACTTTGAAAGCAAGCCTTCTGCAAAATCTCATGAAGATTCAGAAAATAAAGAAGGATTGTCAATGTACACTATATAGCACACGAATATGTAATATCGAGCAGATTGACATTTCTTTGAAAGTACCAGCACATAGAAAATGTAATATAAATTGCATTTTACCTTTCGTACTATGTAAATGCCACATATATCTTCCCGTGGAAGAATACAGATCAGGCGCTTCTTGTATGATAAACAAGAGTTGAACAGAACATATGGCAGTGATAGCCCAATTTATAAAACTATAGTGCAACTAAAAGGCATCAAAATTTGATCCGAGAAACCTTATTGGGCGAGAAAAGAGTGTGGTTGTCAAGCACACAAAACTCAAAATACAAACAAATGCCAGTTTCGAATGCCAAACCTTTAGTAATCATGCCTATAGATTAAATCCAAGACCTAAGAGACGTCAGCAATGGAAAACCACCAAATGGGAAATACCTGAAATCAGCTGCCATATCTACCAATTGGATAGCTTAGTTGGGTGGCACACTTAGTTTTCTTAAAATGCAAGAACTTAAGATGTCTGGATGTTTGATGAATAATTTGGAAAAGTAGACTTTGTGGTTATGAAGATGGACATGAAGGGGCGGAATTTTACCTGCTACCTAAGCTCTTTGAATCTGGTGCCATTTGTCTGATTGATGAACTTTCTTGGAAATGCCACTATAATCCATGGCAGAAATCATTTCCAGGAAGGACAAAAAAAATTCAGCAGGATGCACCCGCTCAATTGCTGTTGTACCGGGGAAGGCATGCAATGTGGAATGCCATCTGGGATGGCATCTGGGATGGAGGAGCAAAGGGTAGAAACCGGGAACGTCATATTCCAGCATGGAGGAGCAAGGGCAAAAACGGAGAGTGCCGTTAGGCTCGACTAAGTTTTTGTCCTTTGCTCCTCCATGCTGGATTGCCAGACCAAAGGACATTCCACGACGTCAAGGGAAGGCTTCAAAAATCTGATCATTTTCTTCACTGCCGTGACACAGTAATCGGATGCAACAGGTCGTGCAACAGGTCATGCAAGAATGTTTACCCACTTGTGATTCTTGATTTGAATCACCGCCACATGGCAGCTGCAAATTGGCTCAAATTCAAGAATCACTCACCCACTTTCCTTGACGTTATGGGAAGGCCGGGTGCTGAAAAGAATGAACCGCACGTGCATGCTAACTTCGAAAAGCGAATTCAAAGTTCCATCCAAAACTGGCCGATTCCTGCTTCGTCTGGTAATAGGAGAACTAGATTAAGAAAAACTGACCTAGAAGAAGCTGAAGATGTAGCAAATGGCACGGGATTCATATTGCTTTGCGCAAGCATTTAGGCATTCTTAGACTTCTCTTTTTTATGGGGGGGGGGGGGGGGGGGGGGGTTAATGGGCCTGCACTAGCCATTACGCCGGATAAGAGCGGGTGGCGAGCCCGGAGGGCAAGCCACTGTCGCACCCCGCGTAATGGCCAATGCAGGCCCATTTCTCTATGTAAAAATAGGGAGAGAATTATGGCCCCGTCACGTACGCGCAGGCACAGGCCATGCAGGCACAGGCCCTGTCACGCAGGCACGGGCTAATTACAGGTTTTAATAACCCCTGTAATATGGCGCAATTTCATCTGCCCTATTTTTTCGTAAGAATAAAAAAGCTGAAACTGATTTCTACCCTAAAAAGCAATAGCTCGGCATGTGCATGTTGAGCTACAGTATAAAATGGGTTTCATTATCAGACCTTAATTAACCACTCCAAGAGATAATGTAGGCCATTGAAATTGTAGGCAAAAATAAGATAGCACCAAAAACCATGCCAGCATGGGTCTAGACCATTAGGAAAGTGGACTTAAAATTATGCAAATATGCACTCTAGAAATACGCATTAGTATGTTTTATGAAATACAGACACTAAATCATAGGCAAACCATATTAAACAAATGTACAAAAATATGAAAGAAACCCTTTCTACCTACCTACCTACCTAGCTAATTACCTACCTACCTACCTATCTATCTTGTGACGCTCCCTGCTACATATACGATGCTCCATCGTATACTTCGCCGAGAATTCCCCATCAGATGGCCGAACCAT
>JAANSK020268103.1:0-11836 GCA_011763485.2 Isoetes engelmannii
CGCCACACCAATGGCTGCGATGAAGCCAAGTGTCACCATGCATGCAGCCCGTGTGACGACCGTATTTAGTCAGAATACGCGTATTTGGTCAGAATACGTATGGTCGTCACATTCAAGTCGTTAAAAAAGATCTTGAATTTTCCATGACAAGAATGGTGGTGATGAAGATGAATGTATAGGGGTAGCTGACAAGATTCCCAGTTTAGTTGAGACCGGCAGAGCCGGGAGCAGCTAAACTGGGAAGCTTGGACCAGTTAGCTTACCCCTACAATATCTTGATCGGCGACAAATTTTGAGTGAAGGCGGAGTGCTTGGCTGCGCCTTTCGAGTGCTTGGCAACGAATTTCATGCTGCTCGTGACCGGTGGAACCTGTAACGGGAAATTGCTCGACCCAATTAGCATTCCCTGATATTGGCAGAGGCGACGTGGCCGCACAGAAATACACCACCGGGCGAAATGTGGAGCCGATTAAGATATTGTAAAGAGTATCTTTGCATATTTGGATATTCGAATAACATCGGACAAAATCGTAACCCAACGAGTTGAAATTGGAATTCTCTACAAATTTTCTTCACGCTTTTCTATTAAAGACAATGTCGACTCCAAGCTTATGCAAGTTTCGTTAAGGTTTGTCAACGCTTGCCTAACGAATATGTGGCATCCTATGGACGAATAAACGTAAAGAAACGGCCAAGATTTAAAATGTAAAAACTCGGGGTGGCAAGAAGCAGCTACTTGGGCGCTCTGCAACGCGGGCAATAAGGCTGATTCATGAGGTAATTCTGTCTTCCTGCCTGCATTTTGGATTAGTGGTTGATGAGTAAATCCAGACCAACGTACTCTTTTATGCGACTTTAGGTTTTAGCTCACATTTTTAAGATAAGTCTGTTGTGGAAACTATGGCAGGGGCCGAGGATCGAAACTGAAAGGATTGGAAAAGCTTCGAGCCGAGGGCCAACGTTTCAAAGAAGAGATAAGCTCAATAAGATGTTCTTTTTGCGTCTCTGAAGAAAGCCAAAGTAACCACATTGAGAAATCAGACATTGAACAGATAGACAACATTTGGGATGTTTCAGATTCCGTAACTTCTTCATTGAACTTATCTTTTTGCAAGTTACCAAATTCTAGATATGGTAGCTCTAGTTCGAAGCATCAAATTGATCAGATTGACATATCAAGGCCATTAAGTATTGATTCTGGTTCTAGGCATGAGATCAACATATTAAGGCAGGGAAGTGTTGATTTTGTCCAACTAAGTGAGGAGGGGGAAAACAAGATTACTTGTTTTGGAAAGGGTTCCAAGGAAGAATCACCCGGGAAAGTGGATGAAAAAACTTGGGAGGAAGAATTACAAGAAAAAGCAGACAAAAGTCTTGAAGCTTGCAAAGTTCATGCAAGCAATGAGGTGGATAAGAATTTTAAAGGGTGTGAGAGAGAAGGCAGGCCAAGGATAACAGCAACCACCTTGTTCACAGGAAATATGGGTCAAGTGTTAGTGACTTGTAATGGAGCTGCAGCTGTCTTGGGTCTTGACAATTCCTCTGGTATTACTTGGGATGATAAGGACAAAATTATTCCTGTTCCTGGTAAAGGAGAACAAGCTTCTGTAATCCAAAAGTGCACCTTGCAATGTTCTATTCCGAACCAGCTGCTATTGCCAGAATCTAAGCAAAGTCGGGGGCTAGAAGCTATTTTTAAAGAAAATGCATTTCCATCTACTAATATCTCAAATCAGGAGCCAGAGGAAGTTAATGCAACTGGCGCCTCGTCAATTAACCTACATGTTAGAAATGCTTCTATTTATTTTGCAACAGGTAACAACCTTCAAACTAAGTTTAGTGAGATGACATTTGGGTCGGCTAAAATGGATCCAGATGGAAGTAGTGGTTCACATTCTTCTTTAGATGCAATTTACAAGAACGACAAGAGGTCAAGTCAGACCCCATCAGACAGCATGCCGTCCCCCAAAAAACGGAAAGCAAGTGTATCAGTGGGTATCCAGGCAGAAGATGAATCACATAAATCTTGGCTGACTACAAATAACTGTAACAAAATGGGCACTTCAACTGCAATGAATAAGAGATTGGCAACCAAGATCAAACATATTATAAAGGTATGATGCTCGTCAGATCAAGTTTATGGAAGTTAGGATAATGTTTCTCTTCTCTACGCATGACAAAGGCACCTATTTTTAGCATCGGGAGTTGGCTTTCAGATAGTCCAGCACAACTGTCAGAAGGGAGGATTAAATAAAAACCTCTATTGCTGCCTGTGTCAGAAGCTAAGGTTTTGTAGTTTTTCTTTATGTAAGATTTATTTTGAAACTCTTGCAGTAGTCTGGCAATAGTTCGCTATACAACAGTTGAACGCAAATTGTCCCATGTCTTTGATTGAGACTTAGCACTTTGTAGGACTTCATGGATGCAGCTAATACATTAGAGAAGATACAATCAGCAGACCTTATTAATACTCTGTTAGACTCTAGCGAGATCCTCATTTGTCCTCAATGAAATTGATGCTTCTATATGTGTTTCCGTTAATGCATCCTTAATTGTTCGTTCCAATCTTCAGATATGCCTTTGTTTAGCAGCTGCACGGACTAATGGAACTTTATAAACAGAGCTGTTGGCTTTGCAAATTCAAATTTGTTGGAGTATTTATTTAATATCCTCAATGGACCTTTATAAGCAGCCATTGGATTTGCAATTTTATTTGTTGGAGTATTTTATTTCATATCTTCAGTATTACAAATTTGTGTAGCTTTTGTTCGTACTACTTTAATGGTTCATCCTCTTATATATCTTAAAAGTCTACTGTATAACTTCTTAGGCGCTTGCATATTGCTGCAGAAACTGGATGAAGGGCAATGGGACACAAATAATGTACAGGATGGGGAAATCTGCGGAACTGCACATGTTGAGTATATGGGATTGTGTGATGCACAAACTTATCTGGAAAATGTTGTTGGTGAGCTCTATTCAGGTGACACAAATAGCAAAGCTAAAATGTCTAGCGTTCTTTTTAGAAGGCCTCAAAAGGAAGCCTTCACGCAATATGAAGAAAAGTCAATACAGAATAGTCCACTTGCCAACAAGAATGCTATTGATGACCGGATAAAACACGATGAGAAAACATTTGCTGATGAAGCTTGCCAGGTTCAAGACCTAAGTATGACCAACGAAGTGCCAGCAAACATTGTCGAAGAACCTTCACAAACTGATGGAAAGGGATTGGTTAGATTTGTGAGAACTGATCAGATGCAAAGAAGTGCCCTCGAAGGTGGACAGAAGCTGGATACATTACCAAGGGATTTCATCCTTCTCCATCGATCAAATGAGGATGACATTAAGGCCAGGCCTAAGGCCCCCATTTGCAGGTTGCCACAAATCGAATGCGAACATCTATTACGCAATGAGAGTGGAGGTGAAGGCCGGTTAACTTTAGATGACAACTTCCTCCAGAATTGTCGCCAAAAAGTACAGAGCATCCTTCATGGATGTCAGATGCTGGGGCGTGCTGGTGATAAAAATCCAGGCGCATCTGAGGTATGCATAAGGTTCTTAACTATGATAACTTATGCAAAATTGAGAGTTTTAGAGCTCCCTTATTCAACAAGAGTGGTAGAAACTAGAAATGAAGGCGCTTCTAAGTTTATCAGCAAACCAAAGATTGACAAACATATGTAATGGTTGGTGTACCCATGAACTAAGATTTTATTCTTCTTCCTAAATTGATCTCCCTCAACTGATATCAATCAGATAAAATAGGACTTGGTAAGAGGTATTAATGGCAAGGGAGATGTAACGTCCATCTTGATAGTGACATGTAAAATCTAGACTTGCCCCAGGTCTGCGCTCCATCTCTCTAATAGATAGGGTGCGTTACTTCACATGATTGGTGCTGGAAATCTTTTCCTCTTGCACAAAGTTTTTTAAAGGCAGGAACCTACTGATTGTGTTGGTTAAAGGTGTGCTTAAAGTTCTGCTGTTAGTCAGCAGAGTTTGATTGCTGGGGAGACGATTCCTGAAGAGCTTTGATATGGACAAATCAATGCTAGTTGTCCTTGTGATAAGCAGTTGCTGCAACCTTGTCCAGTCCAGTTTTGGTCCTTCCCCTTTGTACTTCAAATGAAAATCTTGAAAAGTTCAATCCTTTTAAAGCTCAAAATGGAACGGGGAATGTTGGAAATACGTTTGATAAATTTTTTGCTCCTAGACACTCATGGCATCTAGAAGAAAATTGATATGCATAATCAGCAAAAAGCATGCGTCTTTTTGTTACAAGGTCAGTGAGAAAAGGCATAAACATCTTCCAAATTCCTTTTAGGCTGAAGCTATTACAGCTGCATGCCTGCTTAATCATGCCCCGCAAAGCATCTGCAATTTGGGTTTATCCTCTTGTAGGTTGCAGAATGGGAAGATTCTTCATAGAGAAAGGAAGGCATTTTTTGTTAGCTACCTGATTAAGTCAAGATTAGAAGTGCTATGGTCCTGGTTTGAAGTAATGTTCTATTAGCATGGCTGTACAGACTGTGGAGGATGATATGGTTAACGATGTTTTCTTGATGGCAAATGTTCAATGAGTTCTGAGAGGAGAGGAACTACCTAAATAAAAAGAAGCCTATACCTAAAGAAAAAGCAGCCTATTGGTTCCAAATGCTCTATAGGACAAATTATGATTTAGGTGGCACAGCCAACAAAAAGACGTCAAAGGCTTTACATAAATGTCTACTATACTAACTAGGAGGCAAAAGATGATAAGGAGGAAGCTGGAACTTCAAAACATGTTTTAAAGGGCAATTTATATGTAAGCACAAAAATGACCAGGTCAGATGTCTTACGTGCTATCATTATGGTGCCAGGCGGACATGACTTTTTAATATAAGTCAATCTTATTTTCCCAGCTGGGTTCTAGCGCTTGTCTTTCGTATATAGTTTTTCTCTCTTTCAGTTCCATTATTTTCCGCTTATCCACAGGGACTGCCAACTACTCATAAGGATCTTGTGCAAGAAGCTACTTCTAAACGTCGGGCTGATGCTGCAGCAAGTCTTGCAGATGATATATGCCGTCTTATGGATCACAAAGAATCCAAAAGCTCTCATGACAAACGGACTAATACATCATATCTACCCGAATTTATCTCTCAACATACACAGATGAAGCTGGACAATGGGCAAAAGATAATAAAGGACAATGAAATAAGAATGGATTTAGCAAGGAAGATTGTGTTAAAGTCAGTTGGGGAAAATTTCGATTATGATAAGATGCATCAGGTATTTTTGTTGCCTAACTTTCTTTCTTCCAGATAATTTCTTCCCTCTTCCAGTGCTGCTCGCAACTTGTTTTTGTTTATGCCCCTTCCAGGAATTAAAGGACCTTGGAGACGAACGTATGAAAATTGAACATCATCAAGGATGGAAGCAGTACCTTGTAAGTACAAATTTTTTCTGGTCGTTTGCAAAGGTTATTGCATACGATATATTATAAGGTTAGACTACGAAACCAAATTAAACGACTTTAAAAAGTAAGTCTTTATTCCATCACATGCTTCTTATATTGGATGGAGTACTCTTTATAAGCCTCATACATCTTACTTACCATGAACCAACGAGTTATCTCTTACATGTTGATTGAGAGAAATTGAACATATAGTTTTGATCTGGTATTGGCTCTTCCCAGAGTGTGATGAAGTACATATTGTTTGTAACATTTGCCTATTTTTCATGGAAGATGTGAATAGAGTAGTCGAAAGTTCCCTATAGAGTAAAGGATTATTTCAAGATATTAACAAATCTTGGTTGTTCTGGAAGGATTATCTTTCTTTCCAAGATGATATCTAAGGAGGACGAAGGTATATTTTGATAGGTCTTCCACTCTCCACACGCACATACTATAATTCATAGAAAATTGTAGTATCTAGGGCTGCATCATCCAAGGAAGTGTGATATGCCATCTTATGATGACGTCCTGTATCATACTTGTGTGAGCTGAATATGGACTTTAGTATCACAAGAACATGCAGGAAAATTGAGTACCTAAAGTGCAGGAAGAGTCAACCAAATTGGTTTGGTCAAAAAACTTTGAAGAGTCTGGCACTGACGTCTGTCAATATTTAGTCCTTGTCCATCCTGGTTATTATTCAAAGATCTGTAGACGCTTCAAAAGACAGTAAGAAGGGTTTAAAGTGCAAAATAGAGAAGGCGACAATTTTAGAGCATCTTGGGACTCCTAAGAGTGTGGAGCTCTGCCCATTTTATGGTAGAAATCGTGGATATCTTTTTTGTAATGAGCTGCTATGTTGTGAACTTGTAGTGATTGAGATCTCATTTACAGGAGATTAAAGAAGGCCAAAAAGTTATTTCCAGGTTGAAGCAGGGTTCTGAAGCAAAAGGTTTTCCTGAGCATTCTCATCATAAAGAACCAGGAAACAAGCGGCGTCGAGCCATGCAACCTCTTTCAAGGAAAGCAAAAAACAACTTTATTCTTTCAAGCTTGGAAATGTTAAATCCTTCAATTCCAATTGAGAAAGCTGAAGATGCCTCATATCTTCCATTCCTTGGACCTATTGCAAGAAATAAGAAGCTGCAATTCAAGAGGAAAACTATGATATCGGTGGAAAATGAAAAGAAGACCAAGGAACGGGTTCCATCTTGGGTTGAGAGAATGTCAAGTCTTAAAGTAAAACATGCTTGTGCGCAACTGGGAGGAAAGGAAAAGTCTCATGGCCTTCATGCAATATTAAAAAGAAAAAGTGTCAGACCTCCTGACTCTATTTTTAAATTGTGCAAGTCTTTAAACTGGGTACCTGAGACCTCCGAAGCATTGGCCAAGAAAGATTCCCCCCTACGTCCAAGACGAAGACTCCCGAAGAAAAGTGGTAGCCACAAGGATGAACTCCTGAGGGAGGATAGCCCAGTTAGGAAACCCCAGATAAGATCAAAGTTGAAGTACCTTGAGAGGATACAAGAACGACAAAGGCAGGAAGTTCCTCGATATCCCGCAGCAGGTAATTTGGAATTTAGGGATGATATTTTCAAAGCATGTAAAGCATTAAACACCAGAACTAATACGTTTCTTCCCCTAGATCCCAGCCATCAAACAAGTCGGGACTTAAATAACAAGGATAAGAAAAAAAAAGAGAAATGGATGGCCATCGAAGATGTCTCCATCAGTAGTATGGAACTCCATCAAGTTGGAGGCAGTTCTGAAAAGGAGGAAACTATTATTTTTCGGAGTTCAGCAGCTAGACCGCAGGAGGGGTCAATGGCTCTTGGAAAAGACCTACAGAAAGAATTGCCGCTTATGGATGAAATGAGATTATCCACCCAAAAGAACCTCGAAGATGAGATTATGAAAAGAACATTATTAGAAACGGTCTTAGAGAATATATTAGCCGATGATCAACGTGAGACTTCTATTAGTGCCATTGCTTCAAATAAGCAAAGGTTAGTTGCCAAACAGCATAAATGGCAGTACGTTTCTTTCACAAAAATTTGTAAGATACAAGGTTTGGTTGTTTGCAGAAAATTGTTCAAAATATCCTCTGCAAAGGTGGAGGAATCATCACAAACTACTCCTCGAAACAGGGAAAATGTGCTAGTGACATCAAAGATCAAAGACAAATCATATACAGGTCAAAGTACTGCTATGCAGCCGCCTGCTGCTGGTGAACAAAGCATTCCTCCTCCTGTGCCTTCTGTATTCCCTGTAGTCTTGCCTGTGTTTCTTAACATGCCAAATAATGTCCAAGATAAACCTGAAGCTGGGCGTAGTGCCTCAGGTCTGCAAGGAAAGGTTATAGGCACACAAACAAAGGTCGTTAGTGAATCGGAGAAGGAAACTCAGGCTGATTTAGAGGTTCTTGTCTCCCTGTCATCCTCATCATCATCAGAACTTCTCTCAACAACATCATCAGCGACAACACCTAGCACGCCACTCTCTTCACCTGGACATGAAGCTCGATTAGCTGCGGCTTTATCGCCTTATTGTATGTTGGGCAACATAAATGATGTGCAGCCATGGAAGAAGAGCAAAAGCATATCCAACAGTGAGTACAAACGCATTTGGCATACTTATATATGGCCACAAAATCAAAATTGGGATGTATTTCTAATTGAATAGTCATTTGTTTGTTTATGTTGTTAATGCAAAATCATCGCCCTACAGATATTGATTTCGAAGAAGAGGATGAACAAACCATTAAGCTTCCACAGGTAACATAAACCCTAGGAAAGATCTGAAAGAAGCCTTCCAAACTAAAGAATTCAATTTTTCATTCTCTACCATTTGTTAGGTCTCAGATTTCTATATTAACAAGGAACAGATCTTCAAATTAAGACAGAAAGGACGATGTCATGAAACAATAGATAAGGGGAAGTCAGGTAACATCTTATCCGTGTTGGGGTTATGGATATTTTGTTCAAGACATAACAGATTCATTGTGGCTCCTCGCATTATAAAAATGGGGAAAATTGTAATGTGATAATTTGTAATGATATGCAGTTATGCAGTCCTTCCTGCAAGAATCATCTGTTGAGAAGAGAGAGTATAAAGCAATGCCATCTGTCCATGTAGTTGCAAGTCCAGACGGGGAGAACTTAGAAGAAGGAATTGACATCAAAGGTCAATTGGGGACTGATATTGAAGGTCAAGTACAGATTGAAGGCACAAAAGAGGAAAGGGTGTTCGATGGCAATGCTACGATATCTTCCAGCGAACACGAAACCAGATCAGGAAGAGACGTAAGGTCTTTTGATGGCGAAGAAAGAATTTTAGAACTTGCTTCAGGTGCCATCTCTTTATTGCTGATTTAGATATTTTGATTTGTGCACGTCCGGATTTATAATGGAAATTTTTAACTTGCAGGTTTCTTCTCAAGAATACAAAAGAAAGGGCTGCACAGAGAAGGGAATGCTTGAGAACTGAGATGCTCACCTTTATCAGCTTAAAGAAATATGGCAAAGGCGTAGGCGCTTTACTTGTAAGCAAGCATGACGATTCCTAGAAATGTTACAAAATGTATGTTAGGTGGACCAACTAAACTTGCCACTGACCTCTGGGTATGATATATGCATTCAAACCATTTCAAATTGAACACTAGGGCATGTCATTGAAAGCAGAAGGCTAAGGGTCCTACCTGTTGGATAGAAATTGCAACTGCATTTATCTTTGGTTTATCTGATATAAGGATGGTAATTTGCTAAATATTGGGAAACAGAGGTGTATGAAAACTCCATTGCACCTTTCTGGAAATAAAGAAGTCACCCCTAAACGAATAAGCTAAATGAACATAGCAAATGAGCAAGGAATTATAAAGAAGAGATTAGAAAGCACCTCAGTGTCTAAAGAGGCAATTAACACCAACTTTATCACCTACTGGGCTTGGCCTGAACTCCTTTGCTTGCACATCTGCTGTAGAGATATCATCAATTTCAGCCGTGCTACAAGTTCTTCAAAATCTCATATTGCATCATATCACATTAACTGCTATGCCTGAACCATGAATACCCTTAAGATGTAGAAGGAGGGTGCAGTTCCTCGATATCCATATTGTAAGCACTAAATAGTGTCATCCAAGACATTGTAGTAGGCTGACAATGTATACAGTTAATCAGGTCACTTGCTTCATCTAGCATTTTTGCCCTTCCAAGAAGGTCAATCATGCTGTTAGAATGATCTTCCTTGGGTGCAACATCATGATTATGTGTCATGGAGGTAAAATAATGGCATCCTTCCGTCATATGGCCAGCATGACTACACGCAGAAAGAAGAATGAGTAAAGTAACAGCATCTGGGAAAAGCCCCTGAAATTGCATTGATCTAAAGAGCTTAACGCATTCTATACCATGCCCATGTTGGGCATATGTTGCAATCATGGCATTCCAAGATACTAAATCTCTTAGTTGCATTTTATCGAACACTATTTGTGCACTGCTCATGCTTGCACATCTTCCATACATATTAAGAAGTGCAGTCTGTACAATTGTATCTGAATCAAATCCGTTATTTATTATCCAAGCATGTAATACCATACCTTCAAAAAGAGCTGTTTCTGTACCACATGCATCAAGTATAATGCCAAAGATAAGATTATCAGGTTTCATGTCTTCGAGCTGCATTTGCTGAAAGAGTTGGACAGCATCTTTATAAAGGCCATACAGGGCATAAGCCCCAACCATGGCAGTCCAAGTGATCACATTCTTTCTCATCAATCTAATAAACACATCTTTTGCTTCTTTAAGTTCACCACATTTTCCATACATGTCGATGAGAGTAGTACCCAAGACAATACTCAGATGAGACTGCCTTCTAATAGTTTCTGCATGGATTAGCTTTCCTCCAGTTATAAGACCTTGGTCAGAACATGCATTAAGAACAGAAACAAAGGTGGCCTCATCAGGCACCATTCCTTCTAATTGCATATCTTGAAACACTTCAAGTGCTTCATCCATAAAGCCATGTTGGGCTAATGTTGAAATCATAGACGTCCAAGAGACTGCAGACCGGTAGTTCAGTTTCTTAAATATAAGGCATGCATCAGCTAAACTGCCACATTTTCCATACATATTAATAAGTGCATTCCCCACACGCATGTCAGATTGAAAACCAACTTCAATTATATGAGCATGGATAGGTCTACCTTTTGCTAAGATTCCAAGATCAGCACATGCATCAACTACGCTAGCAGAGGTTATCTTATCTGGGGCAATTCCTTCAGTGATCAATTTTCTGAAGAGTTGCACGGCTTCCAGGCTATGTCCATGATGGGAATAAGCTGCAATTATTGAATTCCAAGAGACCAAATCTCTTTCAGGCATTTTGTCAAAGACCCATTTCGCATCTTGTAGAGCTCCAATCTGTGCATAAGTAGAAAGCATAATATTCCAAGAAAATACGTTCCGTCTATCCATCCTATCAAATACCTGACGTGCAAAATCCAATGCTCCACACTTCCTGTAGATTTGCACAATCAAATTTCCCAAATATAGATTCGACCACTGCCCATTTCTTGCAATAACTGCACGAATTCGCTTTCCTTCTGGAAGACTCTCGCATTGCTGTAAGGCAGAGATTGTGCTGACAGCATCTAGCTGAAGGCAGCGCTGCTCCTGCATCAGTTCATTTCCAAGAATATGATCATAGTTCTGATACACCAATTCGTTGGGCACCAAAATTCCCATCATTCACTAATCCATAGTTCTGATACACAAATTCGTTGGGCATCAGCATTCGGAATTCTGAAGCACATCTTTCACCAGTTCTTAACTAAGCAATATTATCACCAACAAAACGGTACTGGTTCTGCAGACAAAGCCACGCAATATTTACATACTGATTTCGAATCAACCTTAAACTTTTTTTTACAATAAAAGAAACAATTCTTGGCTTCTTGGCATGTGACTCCGTCAAAACAGAGGCAAAGCAAAGAAGACAAAAGGATACAATTTACGCTAGCAGCAGCAGAATGGAGACCGGAAATCCCTGGTCGCTTCATTTCTTAACACTACCACTACATCTACTACAGCGTCAACGCTGCCATGTTCATGTGGGCTTATAGATGGGAGTCTATATTCGATGTCTAAGACAGCAGAATTTTAAGAAAGACGTAAGGTTCTTCCCCAAGAAATTTCACTAGATTATAGGGCATTCTTAAATCAAGTAATTGTCTACGTATAAATACGGCTTGTCCTCTGTACGTCCGTCCTGTGTATGTTAGGGATAATGTGCCTGGACAGGCCCTTATGTGGGGTAAGGGCCCGGCGAGCCCGTTAGGGCGAGCCAGTGCCCGAGCCCCACGTAAGGGCCTGTCCAGGCACATTTTCCAACGTAATGGTA
>JAANSK020268114.1:0-11836 GCA_011763485.2 Isoetes engelmannii
AATGTCATGTAAACAATTTTTTTCCCCCAAAATACACTTAGCTAGTTGACTCTATTATTACATTATACAAGAAATATGAGACATCCTTTCGTGCTTCTACCCATATCCTCAAGGAGCCATAGTCTTTTGTGCTGGAGTGAAAATGCAATTTCTTGCAGATTTGGACAATCCCACCACATATTTTACCTCAAATGCAATATTAGTCTTTATGAATCTTGAATAAGATGCTAGTTTAAAAGTAGAGCTGGTAGATTAGAATGTATAGTAGAGAACGTCCTACTTTTCTTGCAGAAGCATCTTGATCTTCTGAATGATCTGCTCATTATGCTAGATGCAAGTGTCATCTCTTTCTCTGCCAGTTTCAATTAAATGAGAACTCAATGCATGTCGACTGCAGTCCCTTGACACATGGCATTGCATAATCAACCAAACTTGAAATTTCTGATAATATCAGAAATTTCAAGTTTGGTTGATGATTCCGGTGATGTGCAAAATCCAAATAGCAGCACCAACTATCACCAGCACTGAAGAATGCTGAATATTTATTAATCTTATATGAGCTCAATCCAGGCTAGCAAGCAATGTTACGAGTGATTATTCAATACATCTCCTTCGTCTGTCGGCATTCCCTTTTTCACGGCTGCATCCTCTGGAGGTCGCTTAAGTGAAATGATGCTAAACTTGAGCTTTGCTTTGACAAAGCTTGTAGTCATGAAAAGATGCTTTGTTTGCAGAATTGCCCTTTCTGCATTCACTGCCTGCATCAAACAGAGCAAGTCTATGAGTTTTCAACGTTTCCTATTAAGCTTGTCTCATTTGGTATGTGATGTTTGTGTAAGAAACCAAATCATGGAAATGGACGAAGTTGCATCATGCCCATGATTTTACTGTTGTAATGAAATGTTTTTCTATTGATCAGGCCACATATTTCTTTCTAGGCTATTGTTGACGTTCTTTATCATTGCCAGGACCAAAATGCATATTAACTGCGATCTGCAAGGAGGAGGGAGATGGCACATCCAGTATCATTCTCATATTCATGGTTTCGAAGGTCGTTGATCCAACAACTGGGAGTTAAGTAGTGTCTTCGTTCCTTCTTAGATGGGTTTCTTTGCAAAGAGATTTGGTTTGGCTTGTTTAAGGATAGCTTTGCAATACCAAATTGTTAGAATCCAGTAGCAAAACCAAAATCTCCAGCATATTGGTCCATCTTAGTATCCAGTGGCAATACTAAGATTGCTAGCACATGGGTCTCTGTTAGAGTCCATCAACATATTCTCTGACCTGTTGTCACACTGTACATCAGTTGCTCAACATTGCTTGTACATAGAATGATCCTTCGGTTGACACCTATGCATAGGCTAGCTAATCAAGAAATGGGTATAACATTTATCTGTTACCTGTTTTCTTGTTGCACATTTGTATGGACTATTGACAGAAGGGAGATTGTATAGCTTCTAGCCTCTGGTGATTGTATGCATTGATTTACCTATCCACAATACTTCAATATTTACATCCTTGCACATCTTTAATCGTGGTTTGCCTTGATGTCCAAGGCTGCTCTATTCCATCAAAAATTGCAGAAGCATTAACCATTAAATTTGTTTTGTTGTTCTTTATAGGAGTCGGAGCAGTGTTAAGAAAATCCGATATTGCAACTACCACGGTCTTAATTCCTCGCGGTTCACATATATCATGGTTGGTTAAAGCGGCAGTTGTGAGAAATTATGTGGTTCATGTTCAGATTTGATCGCAAGCACTTCTTCAAGAGAAGAACTAAAAGTGCTTTAAGTGCTTGCATCAAAGAAGCACCAATTAAGTGCTTTAAGCACTTGTCTGGTTCGAAATGTGAAGCACCAAGCGACGATCGATTCAGAGATTAAGCCGTCCAGACTCCCCGTATATTATCAATGTGAGCTATGCAAATGGATGAGGCTTCATGATCTGTATTCAGGAGAAATCAGCTGATTTCTGTATGGTCAACTCAACTTGTCAGTTTTTGTACCACTTTGAAGCGCTAGGGCACCTCATCAGAATGAACATCGTTTGCAAGGGTATTATCATGCCATGTGATACTGTGTGGGGAAGAAATAAGATCCGCAGAAATGAAATCTGCAAGAATAGAAGATAGATCCCCGCGGAAAGTAACATATTTTCTCCTTGCAGCCTTTTTCATGGTAATCTTCTTCATGTTAATCTTCTGCCATGGCTCTGTAACATAATGGACTACAACACTGTCAGACATACCATCTCAGGGATATCGCTGGCCAGAGAGGTGACAACAGAAGATTGAACAATAGAAGGAGCAGGAGCTTCAACAATAGGAGAAATAACAGGAACTAGTGCCACAAATCGTGCAATAGGTGCTCTCCTTTTTCAGAGTTTTACATGAAGGACTTGAGAGGCTTTTGCACAACCTAACACATGCAAAGCCTAATGGAAAATACGTTTTTGTAAATGGTCCACTCTTTTTACGAAGATCAATGTGTGTTAGCTCACAATGTACAATAATTTATTAGCTTTGTGAATGATGCTCTTGAAATTAATTTGTTGATAACAAGAGCCCCTTAACGGGGGCAATCTGATGTGATTTCTGGAGCATTATAATACATCAAAACACTTCTTTCTAAAGGGCAACCCTATGTCTACAGCGTGACGACCATAGGAATATTGGCCAATACGGTTGTCACACGGATCTCGTGCATGGATGACACATCGCAAAATCTCGGCCGTTGGGGTGGCACAATCTCGACCGACAGTGTGGGTATATATAGCGGAGCCTCTTTCTTGGTGAACCATTCTGGTTCAACACCAGTCCTGAGCCTTCTAGGCGCCTGCTTTGCATTCCTGATCGCCTTTGGGCCATTGTACTCTTGTTTCCATAATATATAACAAATTCTTTGCCGGACCCCTTTTTTTTTTTTTGAAGGAACGAGATGCTTTTTTCATTAAGTGCGATTTATCTGCGTTTCGAGATAAGCAGATAAATCCGCTTCTTGAGGCTAGTTGATGTGTCCACTTTCGAGTATTTATGTCTCTTCCCACCTCCTTTCTCTCCATCAGCCGTTCTTGATCCTCTCCTCCTTAGGTTGCTTGATCCACCCTCCCACCCACCCTCTCGTGCATTTGAACCTTTATAGTTCGTAGCTTTCCTTGTGGTCTATGGTTTCGTGTTGTTAGTGCTTTGTTGGTATTCTGCTTGTAGTCTTAGTGTCGCTGCTTTTAAGCCCTTGTGCTATGATTGGTGGTCCTCGTGCCAAGTATTGATGTTGACATGTTTTCTTTGGCCAGCCTTTGTTTTGGAGTTCCTCCTTCGAGGGCGTTGGGATTTTGTGACGGTCCTAGTGCCAATGAGAGGGTGGCCCTCATGCTAGGTGTTGGGGCAAGTTGTGGATGTGCACGTGGCTCTCATGCCATGAGTTGGCCCTCGCGCCAGAGTTTTGGCGGCCCTCGTATTAGGATGTTGCATTCGGTTGTTGTTTGCAGGTTACAGCTTGAGGTTGGTTAGCATGGCAGCGCTTATCCTCATGGTCGGTTGACTTGGAGATGGAATTGCAAGCATAAGTTGCCTCATGGCGTTGGTTTTACTAATTGAGGAATGTTTCTCCCGACTTATGTTGGTGGGGTCGTCGCTTTGCGAACCACAAAATTGAAGGCTTAAGATTTTCTGTTTGTCTAGGGGTATTTGAGTATTCTTGTATGCCCAACAAGGTCGGTCGGCATGAGGGATTTTCATTGAGAGTGTTTTAAGAATATGTTGTACATTTTTTTTGGAAGTAAAAGGAGGGCTCCTATGGCTCATTGAAAAGTGAAGTAACAAGATAAAGTAAGTAGCAAGAGATAAGAACAGTGGTGAAGTAACAATAGCTTGCTTCAAGAAATAACCAGTCTTCTACTACTTCGAGAAGAAAATACTCAGCCCACTCTCGTATGACACTCCAGCTCCTATGTCTGGCCCTCCAGAGGCCTCCAAAGAGAAAGCCTGTATGGTGATAGGCGACCTTGATGACTCTACTTGCTCTCTTCCTATCTTTGATGACTCTACTTGCTCTCTTCCTATCTGTAACAACCCCCAACTCAAAGGGGATGCTTCTCAAACTGACAAAGGGGAGGATAGTCCATTGAAGAATGGCGTCCTGGCTGCCATTCCAGCAGGCCCTCTTGGCCTTCTTAGCAGCCCCCAACCTAGTGAGGATCCAAGCGATCAATCGTCCAAAGCAAGGCAGCTTGCAATCATATGCGCCATTCAAGATGGCTTCTTCTCTGCTATTTCTGAAACTGCTGGACCAGCAGCCATACATGAAGCCCATGAGCTCGAAAATGTGGTCTACCATGAGCTTCTTGCTCCTCCAGCCTGCAGACATGAAGGGAGTGCTCTAGAAGATGTCTCTAGATCCATAATAGCTACCAAGCAAGCAGTAGAACACTTTCAAGAGGAAAATAGGAGTGCAATCGAAAATGGGAATATAATCAATCTCTCTTTAGCTGAAAATGAGATGCTCCAGCTCCTAAGCATCCTGCTGTCAAAAGAAAGGAAAAGAATAATGGAAAAAAATCCGAGAGGCATGTGTTTGAAGCCTCGATTGCGAAGGTGTTTCTGGAACATGCTCTGGAGCAAAGGCTTGATCCTCCTAAGCCATGACTGCCAAGACATACTTGGATGTGGATTTTGGGGGCTCATTTTGGTTTATATCAGTCACTAGGAATTGAAGTTCTCTACTGGTTTCTTTAAGGTGTAAGATTTCAGAATTTCTTTCTGTAGTTTGGTATATTGCTTGCAAGGCAGCTGTAGTTCCGGGAGCTTGCAAAGCATTTTTGTGTTTGGAGTTAGCAAAGCAATTTTGTTCTTGATGCTTGCTACTGTACTCCTTGTAATGACTCAGTATAATGAAATCTTATGTTCCGATTATATGGATGGTATGATACTGCTGATGGTAATGGTCACACAATGGTTCCCTTCCAAAATAGATTTTTTCTCTTTTATGGGAAGCTCTAATAAAGTTATCTCAGTCCAAAATATCTCAAAGCGAATATCAGGAGTGGCCCCTATTTTTTACCATCCCACGTTTTTATCTTCTAAAGGCCCCACTTTTTTGACTTGTTACCATGGGAGCCCTATTTTTGACCATCCCACGTTTTTATCTTCTAAAGGCTCCACTTTTTTGACCTGTTACCATGGGAGCCATTTAATGATAGTAGTGACACTTTTGCCCCTCCCCCAAACCTTGGGATTTTTGTATGGGCTAAGGTTTTTGATGGGAAAGGTTATGGTTATATGTGGAGGTCTTTTTCCCCATATTTTGTATGCAAGCCACCTTGATTCTTTGGTGAAATATGGAGCTCCTTCCCCCTATATTTTATATGTAGGCCATAATACCTCAAACAACATGTGGGGGTCTAACCTTCTTCCCATGGTATATTTGCATGTGGGTGAAGCTTTGGTAGAATGTGGAACTCTTCTTCCATATATTTGGTGTATAAGAGACCTTGATGCTTTGGTGATATATGAAGTTCCTTTCCCTTATATTTTGTATGGAGGCTATGAAGGCCACTTTGGTACCTCAAACAGTAGGTGGGGGTCAACGTCCCAAACAAATGTTCTAATGTTACATAGTACCTCAAACAATGTGTGGAGGTCAACATTCCAAGCACTTGTTCTAAAGTTACATCTCCTTTGGCGTACACGAGGTAGCCCTACTTACTTTGTCTCATGTACCCCAACCTCTTGGTCTAGGCGGGGTTTAATGGGCTCACTCTTATCTAGCCCTTCTCCCTCTATGGGAACCATTGTTGATGATGATTGTACCACTTTTTTTGGAGGCTTCAAGAACATATTTTCAACTAAGGCTTCTCATTTCATAAATAGTGCATGGGGGTTACATGGGGATTGCCATTGTAAACTATGGTGGAAACCCCCTTTGCCACCTCAGGATGGGATAAAGTTGGATATGGTATTGTACCGCCACCCAAGCTATGAATATTGTATCTTGGAACTTGCGGGGTATCAAAGGGGTGCTCAAGCGTGCCCGAGTTCTAGCAGCTATCAGATCAATGAAGGCTGATATCGTCATGTTGCAGGAGCACAGACTTCCAGACTTCGAGGCCAAATCCCTTGGCAGTTGGGTGGGTAGTAGTTACTCCTCTTTCAGTTGTGCTGCCCAAGGTACAGAAGGGGGCACGTGTGTCCTTTGGAAAGGGCAGGTGCAGAGGCGCCAATTTGCTGATTCTCTGGGCAGATGGCAAGCTGTTATTTTTGAAAATCAAAGCTGTGAGTGGGGGCTTATAAATATCTATGCTTCAAATAAGCCGGCTGAAAGGGTAGTTATGTGGAAAAACATTGAGAGTTGGATCTCTCAACATGAGAACAGAGTTGAAAATTGGATACTTGGGGATGACCTGAATATGATAGACATTTGGGATCAGAAAGTCGGGTTGCATAGAAATCTGCAGGCTGAAGAGGAATGCTCTTGGCTATCCCTTATAAACACTATTGGTTTTTCCTTAATACCCCTATCAAACACCACATTCTCTTGGTCTAACAAGCAAAAGGGCCAAGATAGGGTGTATTGTCTACTGGATAGATTTTACATGGCCAATAAAATTGCATGCTTCATGGATAAGTGGTATGTGGAAGGTGAACTTGCTTTTTCACATTCCGATCATGTCCCTCAGAAGTTGGTTCTTGAAGGAATCCCCTCTGCTAGGAAAGCAGGTAATGTCCCTTTCAAATTTAATACCTCATGGTTGGGAAAGCTGGCATTCTGTATACCCTTTAGGGAATTCCTTGGCACTCTGGTTAATAGGGTGACCACCCTCCCCTCCATGAAGGCCTGGGTACAAATGCTCAATGAAATGAAAGTTTGGATAAAGAAGTGGGTAAAAACAGAGCTCTGTACTTTAAAAGAGAGAAAGATTGTGTCTATGATGAGCTCAGACAGGTAAAACATGATTTATTTGATGACCCCTTCAATCGGGTTAAGCACTCTCCGGAGGAGGAGCTTGAAGGCAAAGCCAAAGCTATTGAAGAGGAGGAGGCAAGGGGTGCAGCTGTGCGCTCCAAAACCAAATGGTATACTGAACTTGACCACGAAAACTCCAGGTGTTTTTTCAAGATGGCAGGGGCTAGGCTAGCAGAAAACAGCATCACATCTATAAAGGATGAGAATCAAAAGGTATTAACTAATCATGATGAAATTAAGACCTTCATCAGGGAAAATTTCCAATCCCAGTTTAAGGAGGACCTGCTTCCATCATCATACAGGTATCAGATATCCCAGTGGTTGCCAAAGTTGGATTGGACAATGAAGGTCTCCAATGTTGACAACCAAGCATTATTGCAATACCTTGGTAATGATGAAATTTATAAGTTCTTTGGCTTCAGGTAAGTCCCCTGGTCTCGATGGGTTCCCGCCAGAACTTTTTGTAGAATTTTGGGATGTTTGGGGCTTCACTTTACTAAAGCGGTCAGGGGGGCTTGGACCTCCCAGATGCTACATCCGTCACTGGCAGCAGGATTCATCACCCTGGTACCTAAAGTCCCGAGACCCTAGATTCTCAGTGAATGGAGACCTATAGCCTTAACAAATGTTCTGTATAAGGTTATAATGAAAGCCCTTGCCAATCGGTTGAAGTCGGTCCTGAGCAGAATTGTTGGTCTAGAACAATCTGCCTTTCTCCCTGGAAGGTATATTTTGGACAACTTCCTAGCGGCAAGAGAGGGCTTGCATTGGAGCAGAGTGTCGAAGCAGAATTGTGTGCTCATCAAAATGGATTTCAAGAAAGCTTATGACTCCCATAGATGGGAGGGTCTACAAGAGGTAATGTCATTTATGGGCTTTCATCGATAATTTATCAACACGTCTATGGGTATGAACAAATCAGCTTCTGCTTCAGTACTTATCAATGGAGAACCTTTTGGACTCTTTGACCTCAGAAAAGGCCCTCTAGCGCCCTCGCTGTCCTCTAGCGCCCTATTTGTTTCTCATCATGGCAAATCTCCTCACCAGAATGGTGAATCTCAAGATTTCAGAGGGTCTTTTAAGTGGTCTAGCTCTACCTGGTCAAGATAGCAAGCTCACTATTATGCAATATGCTGATGATACCTTCATGTTCCTCAGGTTTGATGATGGTAGCTTTCAGTCCTTTCGTGACATCCTTGTTGCCTTTGAGGCCATATCTGGGATAGGTCTAAATGCTAATAAATGTTCAGTCATGTGGGCACTGGATGGTGATATTGACCCTAGGGCTGAGGCCTTGGGATTTCCTGGTATTAAGGCAGGGGAGACAGTTAAACTCTTGGGCCTTCCACTTTCCATTACTGACAGTCTTAAAGGTTTGTAGTCCCCTCTTCTGGACCGCCTCCGGAAAAAAGTTGGCCTGTGGTCGGCCAAAGGACTTGATGTGTCAGGACGAGCCACTGTTGCTAATGCTGTTTTTGCTGCCTCTCATATCTATTTCTCATCTGTCTTGGTTGCACAAAAAGCGGTATACAATCAGATTCAAATCATAATCAGGAAGTTTATCTGGAGTGGTATGGCCCAGGTGGCCTGGACTGAGCTCTGCAGAGATAAAAAGGAAGGAGGGTTGGGCTGTAAGGACCCTTTCACTCAAGCTCAAGCTTTAGCTGCCAAATTCACGTGGAGAATCATACAAGGAGACAGGTCTCCTGCTTTAATTTTCATTAAATATTGGTTAAACCAATGCAAGCTCAAAGATAAGTCCTCATTACCTAGGGATGACTTGGGGGCTGCCTTTAGGGATTTTAAGATTGCATCTGGAACTTCCCATGTTATGAGTAGACTTCTTCAAGCTTGGAGGGCTGTGCAACCTCTATGTTCCCCCTCTGATCTTCCACAAGATGCTGGTAGGATTAGTCTTTTCTGGAATGAGAAGGTTTGGGGATCAGGTAACCTTCTTTTGGTCATGGTGCACCCTCGTCTCTTTATCAAGTGGAAGGCTCATGGGATATTTACACTGAACCATCTCTGGGAGAATGGCAGATGGATTTCCTGGACCAGGTTTAAGAATATTGTACGTGATGCAGGTGAAGGTGATAGGAAGATCCTGAGAGAAATACATGTCAATGTCAGCAGAGTCTCAGGGGAGGAAGGGCCAGAAGAGGTATGGCTATGTTTGGGCTCTCAAAGCTATATTGTGGCTAAAACATACCACGCCCTACATGGGGAATCCCCACTTAAAGCAATGGTAAGGCTGGGGGTCAATGGGCCTACTACTGTTCTACTCTTGGCCAACTCCTGGAAGTCTATTTGTTCTAAAAGAATTTAGTTCTTCAGATGGACTGCCCTTCAGGGGGGTCTTTCATCTAAAGAGACTTTGTTCAGAAGAGGTATTTCGGTTGATGACCTATGCCCGCTTGGATGTCAAGTAAGTGAATCTACCCTGCACATTTTCTTTTGCCCTAAGATCACTGCCTTCTGGTTTTGGGTGGCTCCTATTCTAGGACTTGAAGCTGGCCATCTCAGCTGGTCGGATGTTGTCATTGAGTCTGATAAGAGTATAATTACAACTTCAATGGTGTCTATTGCCCTCTGGGTGATCTGGAAGCACCGTTGTGAGATTGCTCTTGGAGGGCATGCAATAAGCCTTGATAAAATGAAAAACTACTTTAATATGGAGGTTTCCCTAATGTCTCTCTCTCATCACAGGAAGATGGGCATTAGATATATCAAGGAACTTGATAGAATTGGAAGACTTGAAGGATTCTACAGTTATTTCAGATGTAATTGGTGTGACAAGGCTGAGACTGTGTCAAATGATGGAAGTAGAGAGAATATTCTACAAGACAGGTAAACCTCACCTCTGTTATGAGCTAGGCCGCTGAAAGTTATGGAAGTAGACTGGCCTAACCTGTAGTACTGTCTATGTGGTGAAGAAGGTGTGCTCGCCTATAGTATCTACATGGTGGTGAAGAAGGGGAGCCTGCTCTACTAGTACATGCTTCTGTCTTTTGTACCGATTCTGCCTATCCATCCCATTATGGGGATCATTGTACTTTTAACTATATATTAATAAATTTATACTCTTACCTTCAAAAAAAAAAAAAAAAAAAAGCCCTCTTAAAGTCCAGTTTGAGAAGAATATGTACAATTCTGATTCGAGATCGTATTCCAATGCATACCTTCCATTGCAGCAATGTAATTCTCTAAGATAAATCTGTTGGGAAGGAAAGCACATTGATTTTTACTAATGCATCTCTGAAGGTAATCCTTGATCCTAGAGGCAATTAGCTTAGCACAGATCTTATAAGAAGTATTGGTCAAGGAAATTGGTCTCCAATCAGAAAATTGAGCAGGCTTCTCTACTTTAGGAATTAAATAGATGAAACCAATAGCAATGGAAGGGTGAAGATACCTTGAAGACCAGAAGCCTTTAATGCAAGCCATGAAATCACTTTGAAGAATATCCCAGAATTGGAGATAAAATTTTGGAGGAAAACCATCAGGGCCAGGTGATTTCCCATGCTTGAAGCTCTTTAAGATGTTAAAGACTTCATCCTAATTAGGAATAGCAGCAAAGGATGCTTCCATTTTGAGGTGATCAGCAGGGATAATGGAATCAATGAGAGCAGTGAAATGATTGGATTTGGCAATAGTGTTTGTGTCAGTGCAATGGTTCTCAGCAAATAATGTCGAGTACTTATTACAAAAGAAGTCAGCAATCTCATATTGAGTAGAAAGAGTGTCACCTTGATCATTGGTCACCTGAGAGATTGAACTCCTTATTTGTCTAGACTTGCAACTCTGAAGAAGAATTTGGTACAACCAGAATCCATATCATTAGCGTACTTGATTTTACACCTGATGGCAGCACCTTTGGCCTCAGATTCTTCTATAAGTTTAATCTTTCTTTCAATGTTCTCTTCCTGAATGTGCAAGTTCTTGCAGAGCTACTCTAGTATCTCTCATTTACTGAAGAAGCAATTTCTTTTCAGCAATCTTGGCTTTGTGAAGCTGTTTGGTCCAAGCTTTGATCCATGCTTTAGAAGCCTTAACACTAGAGTCGTCACATGATGGACCAGAAAAGGTGCATTTTCACTGTTCACCTTATAATTCATATAAAATCAAATATCCTATATTCAATCAAACCCTTCTTACACGTTAATATATGGCAGTCATGTTGCACAGGAAAAATAGCTAAAAATCAATCGGCCCCCATTCTTGAAATAGGTAAACCCAAGGGGGTCAAGTCAGTTTTGCTTCATGTTTAGATAAATTAAAATTGTCTCGATAAGAGCATTTTTATGAAGTTTTTTCCTTAATTTTGTAATTTTCTTCATGAGTTAGAGATTAAGACGCAAAAAACTACACCTCAATCCGAGGCTCGAGAAGGGAGATAGGGTTGTTCGAACATGACAGGGTCAAAACTGCTGTTTGTCTGTTCTGAACCAATACTGGTTCCTAGAAAGCTGTTCCCAAATCAAATCTCTAACTTTTATAGGAAAATGGATTTGGACTTAAAATTTTGAATATAAGTAGTAGACAACTTGTTTTATCCAAGAAAAATATCCACTAGTCTTGATGTCAAAGTTTTGATTTTCTTTTATTTTTTCGAGTAGAAGTGATTGATAACTTATTGATATAGAGGTGTAAAATAATTCGAGGTCATTCTCCAAAAAATCATATTATAAAAGGTTACCATAATATGCAATCACCCCTAAAACAAAAACGAAGAAAGAGCATAGCATTTGTTCTCAAAAAATAAAAAAATGTTCATAAACCTGGGGACCATTACTAGTCCATACTCATTTTAAAATCAAGAACTCCCTCATGTTAATCGATCTCAAGTTCAATTGCGGGATATAAGTACCTTATGAACT
>JAANSK020268125.1:0-11836 GCA_011763485.2 Isoetes engelmannii
AAAGATCTCACCAAGTTCGGATTTTGATCCTAAAAACTTCTTAACATGAAATATTTCAATGAAAATCTCTTAATTAATGCATATTTCTTACTTTTTTAACTTGATTTTGCAACAGGGAATTCTCTAAACTTGGATTTTCATTCATCGGGATCTCATAAAAAATATGTCACAATTCGTGGATATAGATTACTTTCATCATAGAATAATATTTTGATCAGCTTTACTGCAAAATTCATGGAACTAGGCAGCAAGGAAGGTCTGCACCATCATTCAGAGGTCGATTCTTCAAGCATTCACCTTGGCGACTCCAAATTTCTGTGTCAGAGGCCTTGAAAAATTCTCTTGCAAATCCCCTTTTTTGAAATCCCCTGTTTCTGTTACATTCTTGATGATTTTGTCAGTTTGGTTTGTCCTTTAGCTTGAATATGGGTTTCTTGGTGCCACTAGGGTTCGGCCAAAGTGCGAGGATGATGATTGGCCCGTCGAATCAAGACAAAATTTCGTTTCTTGGCCTGACAGGGTTAGGGTTCTTCAAAAGAAATCTTAGCAACAATATCCCACAGGCCTAAACCCGAAAAGAAGACATCCACGTGGCGAGGGCCGATTGACTGAGAGACAAAGGGGTAGATAGGAAAGATTTTATGCATTTTGAAGATTGGCACGATTCCCAATAACTCAAATTTGAGGGTCAAAATAGGCTCTTTTCTCGAATTTTTTTGTGCCAGGTGGCATGTTTTCACAGGGGCTACAAGATGGAGGTGTGAAATTTTGGAGCAACACTTTGATGTTTTTGGTAAAAAAGATGGAATTTGATGACTAGGCATATTTGTGATGACTTGGCAAAGGTGTGGCTGATGTGGCATGATGAGATGGCAAAGGCATTTGCCTCTAGTCAAAAGAAACTTAATGTGGTGAAAATGACATGGAGGTGATGTGGATGACACGTGTGCCATGAGTGGGTGTGTGAGATGATGAGGTGGACTTTACAAGGTGATGTGGATATGGACATGGATGGATGAGTGAAGCAAGGATATGGTGAATATGTGGAAATGAATAATAGTGTGAGAAAAATAATTAGGTCAATCTTGGAAGGATGTTAGAGGGAGCCAAGAATTAAGATTCAAAATCCATAAAGGGGATAGCATTGTACCACAGAGAGTCTTCCAATCTTGAAGGGGCCTTCCAAACTTGGACTAGGGGTGCCTTTGATATTGACAAGCCATCTTTGTGAGCTTCAAATTTGTAACCAGATTAACTCCATATGATGATATGAAATCCAAATGAATGTCCTTGTTTAGTTCTTCCAACTTTGGTGTCTTCCATAGGCTGATTGAGTCTTCAAATAGTCTTCAAGGTAAAAAATCCTCTTGTGTGTTCATGCATCACATAAAGCATTAGTTAGGCCCATGATTCTTCCATGCTGCCATGAGTGACAGCAATAACATATAGGCGTTTTTCCATCAAAGTTTAACTGCCGCATGTGTGGTCCACCTGTGAACTTCTTTCCCTCAAAAAAATCCAAAAGACCACATTCATTTGCTCTGAAATCAATCAGTAAGACGAATATCATGCCCATAACATGCATGTCATTTGAGTTCTATTTCAACTTATACGAAAATTATCCTTATTACAAAAGCTGCGCTAAAGGCTTTGGACAATCCAGTTCTTGGATACACTCTTTGCAGATGATGGACAGGAAAAGTCATTTGTTTAGGTGGAGCATCATATAATCTCATGGTACATTTCTTAGGTGTGCTAATACATGTACTTATTGCCAGTTTAGTCCACAAAAGTTGTAGTTGTGTTATAGACCCACTTCTACATGAACACAAGAGGAAACATCATATTGATGTCTGCGACTCTAGAACTAGGAGCACTGCATTGAAATAAACGTGATATAACGATTGTTTATGGACATCCTAGTGTGGTACATATGTGTGGGATGTCCACAGAAGATGCATTAACTTCTCTTCACTTCTATGTGCTTCAATCTTGTGGCTCTACTCATTCTTATCATAAACATTATGCTGCAAATTCATTTCAGGAGATGGTCAGACTCACACTAATATTCTGCTTCATCCAACCCTATTATATCCAAAAGACATAATGTTCAAATCGAAAAAACATCGACACAATCAATTGGCTTGAATTGTCTAATTGTAACAAATATTTTTAGATCAACGTCCACAACCACACGAAGCGGGAAAGATAGAACAACAAAGAGGATGTAAAAAACTGACAAGCAACCTCCACATTTACAATCACCAAATAACTCAACCGTGACCACAGGAAACCATTATCAAATTTACACGTGATCCCTTTCATAGGCATCTCTCAGTCGCATAACTCTAGAGCACTGATTTTTCTCTTGTGCCTTATTTATCTTAGCAGATTAACCATGTATATTCCAAAGCACTGATATTGTCCGAAGTTTGATGCCTTCACTCAACAATAACATCTAGCTCTTTTCGCTTCTTCATGTTCAATTAGATTGTTCAAACATTCCAAGTTGTGAACTCATTATGTTGACAATTATAAGTATGTCTCCTTGGTGCATTCACTAATTTTTGTATGATTCTCATTCATACATCAGCAGTAAACTTGGAGAAGATATGGCATGCGCAGGCCACCACAAATTCTGCAACCCTACTTCTGTACATTGTCATTTTGCAGCGATCACAATGATTGTTGAGATAGTAATAACATAAATGCAAGGTTTCTGAAATATGAAATGATGAGTTCTTCCCAGAGAAAGATTCCAACCAGAATGTCATTTTATTTAAAGAAACAATATTATAATATAAATAAAACTATTTGAATATAAGGAAATTCGAAATGAACACCAAGAAGCTGATAGGACTTTACCACTCGGGCATAACAACTTCTGAATCAACAACTGAAACCTCTTTTTGTGATGCATTTGGAAAATAGAGTTGTCTACACAAAGCGTTAGATAGGTATGCAGACCATAAAACAATTGCAAATAAGAACGCTCATAATTTTCAATACTTTATCAAACGTAACCAAAAATTCCTATGCAGTGTCCAAAGTACCAGATGCTTACACAAAGAAAAGATATTTACAGACACAAACCTCTTTGATCACACAAAACCATCGTCAAATTTAGACATGACGATTTTCATAGGCATCTCTCATATTGCCATCAACGTCCATAATCCTTAGACATCTCTATAGTTTCGTCAGCACGTATGCTCCAATCTAACAAAAATACAGTGGAATCTGGAATTCATCTCCTCCTGCTCCATAGGAGAGTGCTTGCACCTTTCATTCAAATCCCGTCACAAGTACCCATATTCATTCGCCAATTGATCTGTCCGCACACGTGCGACTTCCACAGGCGTCGAGGGACATGTGAAAGGTAGAACCTCAAACTGAGGCAACTGTACCTTTCGCTTTTGCTTCAGATGTGGTCGCACCTCTCCAGCTGTGGTCACACAAAAAAATTATTCGCATACAGGCTCAACCGCCAAACAATCTCAAATTACCTGTGATATCACAGCTTGAATCCCCTATAGTCATGTTCATAGACGAACCAGTACCTGGCGCCCCTGCAGCCATCTCTGTACAAAATAGTACATGTCCTACTTCTCATGCAAATAATGGACAAGATACTAAGCCTGACCACTACAGATTTCAAGCCACTATTGGTCAACAGATTCCACCTGTAAATCCATTATTTCTTATTTCTTTTTTACTACTACAAAACTGCAATTACGAGCCTACTGCCTGTTCACAAATAGTAAACCATGTGACACTGGCTACTGCATACATGTAGCACCATCTCCAAAAACACATCTAATCATACCGGCTGCAATCCAAATCTCACACTGCTGGAATCCAAAGATGAGCACCTCGGAGAACGAAGCAAGAATTCGAGCTGAGCTAAGTGGTAAGTCATTTGTCAAACGTGTAATCACGAATTCTACTTCTCAATACCATTTTCACGCAGGGACGGAGTTCGCACCAGCAGAAACACAGACAGTAACCAAAATGAATTCCACGGAACTTCCAGGTTGAAAAATCTCCTTATTAACATGATTACTTTCTCGTCTAATAATATTCCCTGGATGTCCTCCAGATAAAGGGAAATTCGAGCAACTGATACACCTAAATGTTGTCAGCATCCCCTCCAGTGCAACTACAAAAGCTTATCTCGAAAATACACACCCTAATATGGCTGCCTCTAACCCGCCTGGTAAATATAGTCTTATTTCCAATAACAAAATCTTATATTGACATCCCTTTTGACACAACTGCATTCATTTTCTCTGGAGAAAAGTGATCCTTTGCCCATGGGCCCACGTCCTGATATGGCTACCTCTAAGCCGCCTGCTAAGTGGACAGGCCCATTTCCAATAACAAAGTCTCATATTCACATCTGTTCTCACATGAGTATATTCATTTCTTGCAGCCAGAAACAAAAGGACAGATGGCTGAATTTCCACACTTCGAAGGACTTCCTTTCGACATAGCCACAACGCCCGTCCAACTTGCACGTCTCAGGGCGTCCAACCGCGCAAGCGAATTGGGGTACGTCTTCGTTCAACTGGATGAAATTTCTCAAAATCCTCAGACAGAAACTAGTGGAATAGCTACAGAGCTAACATCCACTTTCATTGCTCTCATTCGTGCAACGAAGACCCTCAAGGAATTGCAGAAATGTTTGAAGTTGATGGATGTTAATACTGCAATAGATTAGGCGTGTAAAAAACGAAAAGTTTGAAATGTAATATGTCCTTAGATAATTCTATAATGGTTCAAGTTCTCCATCTCATAACTTTTGCATCACAACAAACATACGATTCTTTCAATTGAGTTATTGTTCTCTTTATTCTTCAAATACTGACTATATATTCATATCAATCCACAGTTCAGCAGCAAAGGATAGTCTACCAGCCACAGGAGGGAAGCATATGTATGATCATATGAAAACCAAAAGGTGTGTACATGCATAATATATTAACATATTACTATCAATTCCAACAATCATCTAGCATGCCTCAACAATCATCTAGCATGCCTCGACTGATTTCTCATAGGAATGATGACGACGACAACATCCTTTGCGATGGGACAATTACTGAAGAAAAGAAAAGGAAACGTTCCAGGTATAAACTTCTACATCCCAGTCGACAGCATCACACATAAAGCTTACATTCTATCCATTAAACGTATAACAATAAATTTTAAGACAGGAAAAACGATACACTCACATCCGATATCACACCTCAACCGGATGGAAAGAGAAAAAGGGGACGTCCCAGGTAAACTATAATTCGAGTACTTTAAATAGCACATACCTAACTTCTATACTCTTGCATATTTCTAAATAGGAAACTCAATGGGTCTACATATGATCCCATTCAAGACACAAGGTATGTACATGCATCACATACGACATATTGCTACAAAGTCAACTAAACACCTAACTATAACTCAATTATTTTTTGATAGGAATAGCAATAGCGATGACATCATTCATGACACAACAACTACTCCGAAAAAAAAAGGGGACACCCCAGGTATTCACATAAATCAACTTTCGCATTCCATCCAAGTATCAAGCGTATTGTTTGCATCCTATTTATGAAATCTACTGTAACAAATTTCTATACAGGAAAATTGATGTACCTACGCGCAACATTACCGCCTAAGGCAATCCAAAAAAGAAAAGGGGCGTCCTAGGTACCTGTAAAACATGTGTTGCTCGAACGCGGTAATTTAAATATTTGAAATGGCATCCACATATTTAATATCTTGTTATAAATTTCTAAATAGGAAAGGCATTGTACCTACGTCTGGCTCCGCAAAAGAATAGGCCGCCCCAAGTACTTGTGTCTGATGTTTCCATACATACCACGTGTAAATGTTCATGTATCATATGCTAACATCCCAAACTACTTTTATTCCTTCCAAACAATAGGTTGCAAGCACTAATTGAAAGTAACAGAACTAATTGAAAGTAACAGACAGGAAAAGAAAAGAAAACATTCCAGGTATTCATATGAAACACTATTGGAGACAAATTGTATTACATTTCCTTTCTTTCAATTGATTTGCTTAAATGCAAAAAAGAAAAATATGGTATAGCATGACTTTAACTCAGATAGATTGAAAGCCTTCTTCACTTACTATCCACCATCATTACTTAGGACATCTTCATCTACTTTATTGATGGAATCTCCAAACATCAATATAACATCCAATCCACTAGGTTTCAAACTACTAGATTGGAGACCGCGTTAACAAATACTGCATCGTACTACTGAAGTAACAGTAGACCATGTCCTATCACAATTGGAGCAAATACTCCATCCAATTGAATCATAAATCTCAATTAACTTTCGCTTCCTTACAATCACGTAACATCCTTAAATCTACTCTATTCATAGCGCTCAATGCAATTAAACAATATAGCTTTTATTCTTACTACTTACTGAAATCAAATTGCATAGATCATTGTATCTTATCGATCTTATGTGCTAAAATAACATAATATACTTGATTAATCTAGTGAATCTTTCCTCACTTATAGGTTACCTATTCCAAATCTTGATACTCATTGCATGGGCGAAACAAGTTCCATGGGAATTACGATTGCAAATCAAATTCCCATGGAACAACAAGGCAATATACCAAATTCCTTATCTCTACCCTCCTCAAAACCTACTTCTCCAGCTAGCCATTGGCAAAAGCAATTCAATATAACAGATCAACATTCTAAAACCATAGATAGAGAGCCCATAAGGTGGACTCGAACATGCAAAACATGTGAGCTTGATCTTCCTAATACTAAAACAGCAAGCTTATGTTGCAATAACGACCATCGTCTATTGCCGCAACTTGAACCACTTCCAGACACATTACAAAAACTATATTCGATACATGACTTGGGAACAAAATCCCGAACCATTAACAATCTATCTGCTTCACCGCACTTGGTATTACAGGTGATTTCATCACCTTGAAAAGACCATCCGCAGTTGCAATCATGGGTCGAACATATCATCGACTCTTATCTGCAGATGAGCCAAACAGTACTTTACATTGGTATATATATGATGATGCATATAGATACACAATTGCTACTAATAGACAAATTCCTGCTACATGGGTCATGCAAGTTGCCGCAACATTAGATGCAATTATATCCATATACAAAGGGATTGCAGACAATCAAAGAATTACATCCTACATCTGCAACTCTAACACTTGCAGACCCAACAACATCTGATGAAATTGCTGGTGTGATGCACGCCAATAATAGTATTACAATCAAACCAAGAACCGCAACACTTTAGATGCAAGGTGCGCGCAAGCCCGTATTCATAAGCATCCTTGATCCTGCATACGAACCAATCCAATACCCATTGCTCTTTTCGCACGGAACACTGGGCTGTTGTCCCCACAATGAATATAGACTATCTCAAATAGACTGGTATCGAACTAGACTATTATATGAACCCCGCTTTCTATCACTAGGCAGACTTTGCAGCGAATATCTCGTTGACATGTACTCAACGGTAGAAGAAGAACGCCTAAACTATATTGCAACAGATGGCCACATACACAATCTTACCCAACATGAAAACGATTTGCACTCGCACGAGTGAAAGGCAAGCCAACATTATTCATAACTGTGACCACAAATCCTACATGGCCAGAAATAAAAGCCAAATTAGCCCCAGAACAAGATGCATCTGATGTTCCAAAGGATTGTTGTCCGATCATGCCATGAACGAGTTAGGCATGCAAAAGACCTCATTCGAAAAATTTTTAGACCTATATCTTAAATGATGCATGTCATCGAATTCCAAAAATGTGGACTCCCACATGGACACATTGTCATCAAAACCGAATACGATATACCTATGCACATGATTGATCAACTCATTTCCGCAGAACTACCAACAGATCCAACCTTGAGACTGCTAGTCGAAAAATACATGATACATAGACACACGACGCGATGTTTAAAGGAAAATAATAAATGTTGCTACCAATACCCAAAGCCATTGAACCCAACTACCTACATCGATGAAAAAGGGTATGTCCAATACAGACGTCAAATGGAAGCTGATCTCAATGTAGTTCCTTACATCCCATTCCTATTACAGCAGATGGACTGCCAAGTGTATGCAGACATTGCATCCACAACACACATATTTGCATACCTTTACGGGTACATTTACAAGGGCTTTGATACTACCCGATTTCATATCGATGATAATCATGAATCAACGCAACCAGCAGAAAGCATATCTACTGCACTAGTACTTCAATCCACAGATCAAATCACTAAACCTAAACCTCCAAAACGAACTGACATTCAAGATTACATCTCCGCACGCTACCTATCATCCATGGAAAACCTGGAGAATTATGTCATACCATATGACAGAGAAATACCCCTTAGTGAAATGCCTCCCTCTATATCTTAAAGGCCAAAACAAGTTACAATTTGCTAGGACGTCCACATCAACCATTCCCATCTTTGCACTAGACAGATACTTTCTATGTCCACTCATTCCTGAACTTGATTCAATAACATACATCGATTACAATCAGGACTATACATTCACCGCTTACAAACCAAACACAATATTGAAAGCAAATGAGTACCTTGAACAAGAATCTCCAGGCACAACACGATATATCGTCCACAAGAGAACAAAAGGGCGACTCATATGCAGACTACTGTTGCTACTTCCAAAGCTTGGTGAACCGTTCTACCTAAGAACCATCCTTCTCCACAGACCTGCACGAACTGGGGAAGATCTTAAGCTCTATGAGGACCAACATTATAACACATACCAAGAAGTTGCTCAAGCAATGGGCCTCATTGCACCAGCAACCAAAGCAATTAAAACAATGGAGGAGGCAATATCATGCTTACAAACTCCATCACAACTCCGATTTCTATTTACACTCATTCTTGGCGGTGGTCCAAGTATGCAACTATGGGAAACGTTCCAACGGCAAATGACAGTTGGCTTCTTCGATCATTATCGAGGAGATGAGTCTCTTGCCACCAATGGACCCCTGCTTGCCATTAATGACATCTTAGTACAACATGCAACCAGCACCGCAGCATTCGGCCTACCTATTTCCACCATTCCATGCAGAGAAATTTCTCAACGATCATGAATATCTCGCCAAAAGCTCAATCATGTTTCAAAACATGAAAACCAATCAAACTTCTATCTACATTACTATGTTGGACCTACTAAAAACCAGAGACCAACTTAAACCACTCTTCATCTACGGTAAAGCGGGTACCGGAAAAACATATGTTCTCAATGCTTTTGCATTCCACATACGTGGCCTAAAACAAATAATCCTATGTGCAACAACAGCACTATCTTCCCTATTATATACCAGCAGCAGAACCGCTCTTCTCTTTTCCAAATACCTGTAGTCGAAAATAATATCAATCTCCATTCCTTGCTTCATCCATACTTTCCAAGAGCACTGCTAATTAAAGAAGCAAGAGCCATCATATGGATAAATTTCCAATGGCAAACAGGGCAGTAATAGAGGCAGTTGATGCACTCTTACAAAAGATAGCCATCACAAATTTGCCATTCGGAGGAAAACTATTTATTGTGGCAGGAGATTTTAGACAACCAGCACCTATCGTCAAAAAAGCAGGAAAGACCGCAACAATAAATGCATCCATTAGATCGTTGCCACTATGGAACCACTTCATTGTTGTCCAACTCAATGAACCAATCAGAAATGCTATAGACCCAGAACTCATACGCTTCGTTGATGCAATTGGCGAGGGCGACTTACTCGATAACATTCCTTTGACACTATCCAAAACAACCACCAATATGAATGATGCCATTGACTTCCTCTATGATCCGAACATACTTAACAGACCAGAAGCTTGTGAAAATAGAGCCTTCCTATCGCCAATAAACATCTCTGTCTATGAATTCAATACTTCAATCATACAAATTCTTGAATACCATGGTGGACAGTACTACAGCGTTGATCGACTTGCAGAAAACGATCAAACAATGGACGACCACCCGATGGCAACAACTGATTTCCTAAATGGTTTCAAACACCCAGCACTCCCTCAACACGAACTTGAACTAAATCCTAACACAATATGCCACTTAACGAAAACGCTAGATAGAGATAGGGCTTAGTAAAAAATGCACGAGTAATAGTATGCTCCTTACACAATAGATTCGTCACTGTTAAACTACTCACAGACGAATCCCAATACAAAGGAAGCATCCATCCCATCTCCCGAGTGGACTTCTTCGTTCAACCAGGCATCCGACCTTGGACTATTCGTAGACGACAACTTCAACTACAACCAGCCTACGCAACAACATTCAATAGTTGCCTGGAACTTACGCTCGACAAAATAGTGCTCGACCTATGAACTGAAGTTTTTGCACACGGTCAATTATATGTAGCGCAGGGAAAAAATTAATGGCTATACATAGCCAAATGGCGATTTTTTAAGGGGTATGGACAATTTTTGCGACGAATTATATGAATAAGGGCTTCTTTAAAAAAAAACAAAAAACCGCCTTATATAAATACAAATATGTCCCTTTCCCTCAACATTAGCCAAACAAGTTTCCCCCTTTTCCCCCAAAAGAAAAGGGAGTAGCCTTCACTTCTACTAATTCTTTTTTAAGTTATCCTTTAATAATAGCAATCCCAAATATGTTTTTCTCGAAATTCCAAAAGAATCGCCACCTACCATAATTTAAACTTGTTGGTGCTCAATATTCTACGATTCGATTATTGCAAGAAATATGTTAGTACTATATCTGTTTCATTTATGGATGAGCAAAAAGGAAAAAAGATTTCTTCACACTCTTATGGATCCAAACAAGAGGATTGTCAATGGCAGATACGTCTTGTGAACAGCAGATGCATTTTTCCCTTTTCTTCCATTCTTCTTTGTACGATTCGTGGACGTAGCAATATTACTTAGTAGATTCATACCTTAATCTTGAATATACTATTAAGTTCACAGTCGATTTCCCTTTGATGAGCAAGAAATGGCACTCTACATCCTCTACTTTCCATCATAGATGCAAGAGAACAATTTGATCAGGTACGCTTGGATGAGCCTCATGGAAATGAGCATGAGAACTTTAGTTGGTTGATTTAAGGTCTTTTCTAATTATAGAATTTTGATGCATATGGTTTATGTTCATTATAAGCTATGTTATAAGCGGGGATAGGTTCTGTACATATAAATGCAAAATTCTAGACGTATAAAGTACAAAAATACGTATTTTGAGGTATTATACATATTTGACGTATAAAACTCTACCGGCCGGAAAAAAAAAATTTCGCGTGCCCGAAACCTTCTATACCAGGTGCGCAAAATTTTTTTCGTGCACCCGAAACTTTAATTCCGGTTGCCCGAAAACCCAGTCATCAATTTCGAGCACTCGAAATCAAAGTTTTGTGCACGTGAAAAAGTTTTCGGGTGCCCGAAATTGTTTTTCAGGGCGCGCGAAATTGCGGCGAGCTGACACCAAAATATTTCTCGCATGCGAAAGGAAGGTTTCGCGCATGCGAAAATATTTTCGGGCACGCGAAATTCGGACTTCGGGCACGCAAAATTTTTCTATAAATATAAGGGAGCTAGCCTTCATTTCCGGCGCCAAAAAAGGTACTTGATCCGCCTTGCTTTGTAAATCATGCCCTAATTTTAGTTTTTTTTAGTTTTTTAGTCAACCAGATTAATTTTTTAAGGTTTTTTGTTGTTTATTTGTTAGTTAGGTCTAGGGGAAGTTCATGGTTGAGCTAATTTCAATGCTGAGGTCGTGTC
>JAANSK020268136.1:0-11836 GCA_011763485.2 Isoetes engelmannii
CCCCCCCCCCCCCCCCCCCCCCCCCCCCGCGCATCGGTGCTCAGCAGGAGATGCAGTGGCTAGTTCGATACCATCAACTGCGGGTACCGTGCCCTAATCCGTTCATAGGAGGAGCATGTTTACAGAGCATGGTGCTCGTCTTTAATGACCCCTTGGCAGCAGCACTGGCAATTCCTGTTCTTACGTGCTTCCCTTGCCCATCACCATGTTTCAATATGGAGGCGATGACCCCCCGTTCAGATGGACACTATCATCCTACGCTTTTTCATAGAAACTGGGGTGCGCAGGTACCATTCGGATCCTCGCATGAGTGTGGGATTCATCTGTCTGTACTGCGCCAGTTTGACCTGTTTCAGGGCCTCGACGTCCCAGAGCTTGCTAAGAAAGCAGGCGTCCATGTAGGTCTTCAACTCCTCGTGCTCCTTCTTTATGCGGACTCGTCAAGGTGGCGGAGATGTCTGGGCCCCAAACTTCCATGTCGTATAAGAGGACTGGCTCAACCAGAACTCTAAAGAGGCGTGACTGATGGTCCCAGGCATACAGCTCTGCCTGGTGGCTGCTGTTCTGCATGTCGAGTAAGGCCTTCCAGACCACTGCAACCCGCAGTCGAATGCAACTATCCCAGTGCGTGGTAGTAGAGAACTCAATTCCCAAATACTTATAGGTGGGAGTGATCGCTACGGTTTGCCCCTGGTATGTGAAGGAGGGCATCCACGGGTGTTGAGAGGACGAGGTGAGCAGGACCTTAGTCTTTTCCAGGTTGACGCGCATGTTGGTGTGCAGGCAGAAGGTGACTAGTGTATCCAAGTGGCATTGCATGTCTTCCGGGGTGTGCACCAGGAGGTCAACATCGTCGGCATAGATCAGTTGCATGACAATGTGGTGTACCAGCGAGGTGCCCATTCCCCCGTGTTCGGCCATCCACTGCTCCAACTGGTCAATGTAGAGGCCAAATAGTGTAGGCGAGAGGGGGCAACCTTGGCACACTCCAATACTGTTGTTCACCGGCTGTTCCGAGGGTGGCAGTCGTCCGGAGCATGCCTCATACAATCTGTAGATCGCATTCTGCAAGTCTAGGGGTGTGCCGAGCTGCTGCAGTCTGCTCCACAAATTGTCGCGGGGCACCATGTCAAAAGCTTTAGCAAAGTCAACGAAACAGCAGTAAAGCTCCTGTCGACGGTTCCTGCTATCCTTGATGATGGCTCGCAGGGCGAATAAATGATCAATGGTGGAGCACCCAAGGCGGAAGCCTGCCTGGGTAAGAGCGACCTGCCCATATGGTTATGCACGGCTCAATAATAGTAGCCAGAAGTTTTGCAAAGAGCGAGCTGACCATTATAGTGTGGTAGTTAGCCAGACAATTTGGGTCGCCGGCCTCGTATATGGGCGCAACTCTGCTACAAGTCCACTAAGGCGGGAGTCCTTCCTATAGTGCCCTATTGAACATTGATGCTAGCACCGACACCATTGCCAACTCGGCCCATTTGAGGAGTTCTGCTTGCATGCCATCCAAGTTTGTTGCCTTCCTATTGGCGAGACGCTAGAGGCCTATGATCACGTCATTCACTGTTATGGTTAGGGGCAATCCCGTCTGTGAGGGTACTGGGGCCTGTCGCCCATAGGATCATAAAACTGTTGCAGGTACTGGATCCACTGCTCTGTAGTGATATCTCCCGCCGACTGTCGTGTTTTCCTTAGCACCTCTCTCTAAAAGCTTTAAGAGGCAGAACATTTGGCGCTGACGATCCGCAAGATATGTGGCCTTCTTGCTCGTGAGGAATCTGTGGTTTTGGGGGCTCGATGGGGTTAGTGGCCCGGCAGAGCTGGAGCTTCAACTCGCAACTCTCCTCATCAAACCAGCGATTCCTGGGGAAAGTGGAGGTCCTGACTTGCCGATGCAAGCGGGCTCTCCCAAAGCACATGTCCGCAGCCGCCGCGAGGAACTGGGTCAAGCGGACGGTCTGCTTCTACAATGTGGGAGGCTGCAGTATCTCTGTCAGATCCTACTCAACCGTCCGAGTGTAGCTTTCTGCTCGGTCATAATCCAGGCGCATCTGGGGTATCTGAGGCGTCGAGTGCACGGTTGTGTGGGTGACCTGCAAGGCTATCCTCAGGAGAAGGGGCTGGTGGTCGGAGTCCACTTCCTCATCTCTGGATGTTGTACCGACGTCGAGCTTCGCAACAAGGTGCAAGTGATGTTCCTTCATGAGTACATAGTCGACCACACTTTGAACTTCTCCCTAGTTCTCCTGCCGGCAAGTGTATCGGCCGAAGGATGGCCACTGCGCCAGTCCATTGCAGATTAGCAGGTCAAAAATGCTGCAGAGCAAGGGCAGCTGCCTGCCATACTGCATGACATGGGCATCCTCTAATGCCCTAGAAGCCACCTCTGTCGGGTTTAGCTGCAACACATCTTTGACAAGCGGGTCAAACCTTGTCACCTGCTCCATCCCTGTGCGGGCATTGAAGTCTTCAACTACCATGATCTTCCCCAGCCGCTGATACTATTGTATAACATCGTATAGATCGGCATACTGCTCTGCAGTGATGTCTCCCTTGGGCTTCCGTGTTTTCCTGAGAACCTCTCTCCAAAAGCTCCTAGGGGGTGACGCTCTAGGAGGCAGAACATTTGGTCCACAAGATATGTAGCCTTCTTGCTCTTGAGGAACCTGCAGTATTGAGAGACGGCACTAGGGGCACCTTATAGGGTCAGTGACGCGACAGAGCTGGCGCTTCAACTCGTGACATTCGTCATCAAACCAGCGATTTTGGGGAAAAGTAGGTCCTGACTCGCCTGTGCGGGCATCCTTTCCTAAAGCATGTGTCTGCGGCCTCCGTGAGGACCTGGTTCAAGCAGGCGGCCTGCTGTTGCAATGTGGGAAGCTGCATTATCTCCGTCAGGCCCTGCTCGACCAACCGAGTGTAACTTTCTGCTCGTTCATAATCCAAGCGCAGCTGGGGTATCAGAGGCGTCGAGCGCACGGTTGTGTGGGTTACCTGCAAACCCACGCTAAGGAGAAGGGGTCAACTTCCTCATATCTGGATGCTATACCGACGCCGAGCTGCACGAGGAAGTGTAAGTGCCATTCCTCTATGAGTACATAGTCGACCACGCTGCGACCGCCCCCCTGGTTCTCCTGCCGACAAGTGTATCGGCTGGAGGATGGCTACTGCGCCAGTCCATTGCAGACTAACAGGTCAAAAATGTTGTGTAGCAAGAGCAGCTGCCTGCCATACCGCGTGACATGGGCATCCTCTAACGCCCTGGGGTAAGCCACCTCTGTCGAGTTTAGCTGCAATGCATCTTCGGCAAACGGGTCAAACCTTGTCACCTGCTCCATCCCTGTGCGGGCATTGAAGTGAGAACAAGCCTAACCCGCCAGACTACTCTTGAAATATAAGCTATTAGAAGATTCTTAATATGCCACCAAAATCCTTGAAGCTGACCAATCAATCTGCCATAGCTACATGAAGAAACAAAACTAGCTTTCTCCTTCTTCATACTCTTACTTCTACCAGCAAGAAGTGGAAAAAAGAAAAAAATTTCCTGCCAGATATAAACGAATGATCTAGATACAGATCACCTGGGTGGATGGATCTTTTGCTCAAAATCAAAGCAGAAGAAATTTCTTCGACTGGCCGCCAAATTAATTATCTTGTGCTTTCCCATCCTCCCATCATCCAGAAAAGGTCGATCTGAACTTCTCTGGTATGGCGATGGACAGAATCAGGGCTGAAGAGCATGTGGATGGACATAGGGCAAAGCCCTAAGCGGCCAAGCATTGCGCCAAGCGGTACACAATTTCAGCCGAGTGTGCCACTCTAGGACTTCATATAGTGGTGTAGTGATTAGAAGAGAACATCATAGAGTCTATAACAAAACCATCTTTGAGATTATTGCACACTTGGAAAGCCTCCAAAAGATCGAGATAATAGAGACTCTAGAATCGTCTAATAATGATCTATACTCAGAGAACTTAGATCAATGCCTATGATATATGTTTATTGTAAGCTTCTTTTACATATATATTGACATAGATGTAAGAAAAACTGAAAGTGGTTCCCAGGGGGATTCACCTTTATTACATGAGCATTGTGTTCTTAGGGTGGTGAGAAACACCTTTATATACGTACATCAAAGTCTTGGAAAAACACCCCTTCCATCGGAAAATGTACTAGAATTTCAGTAGAGGACCCGCTACTGAATTACTATCAACGCTCTTATAGAAAAAATAAAAATCATACCTTAAAACTTAATTAGAGGACAACTACTGGGTTTGGGGGGGGGAGGGGGATGCAACATATGTTTAAATTCAGAGACAAGTGCAACCTTTATACATGATCCAAAAAAATTAGTTGCTTATTACAGGCATAGATGTAAATGTACTCCAACATTGATTAATAATTTGTGATCTAAGACAATAGCCAATGCTCAAGAGATTATAACAAAAGACCCGTATAAACCATGTGAGTATCTGGGAATGGTCTTTTTTTTCTTCGATATTTATGTATGTATACTAAGGGTCTAAACGACCCTCTACCAAAATTCTAGTATATTTCCCGATGGAAGGGGTGTTTTTTCAAGACTTTGATGTATATATATAGAGATGTTTCTCACCACCCTAAGAACACAATGCTCATGTAATAAAGGTGAATCTTCGTGGGAGCCACTGTCAGTTTTTCTTTATCATTCTTAACACTATTTTATTCTCTTTTTGCCACTAGCAACTGAATCATAAGATGTCATCTTTGGCTTGTCCACACCTTTTTACACCTGCGGGCCTTGTACCACTATTGAATCACTAAAAATTCTTTTAATGTCTTCCTTATGATGTTTTCGAGAAAAAACCTTACACGATTGAGGCAGCCTTAAACGAGGTGCACCCTGAACTATCTCGGTCGTCGGATCTGTCGATCCTACAGCCTTAAATGAGGTGCATCCTGAACTATCTCGGTCGTCGGATCTGTCGATCCTACAGCCCAGATCGTATGTTGGGGCCTCTGGGCACCTCTCATTTCGATTATGGTCAATTATGATTTATAGTCATACACCTCTCATTTCGATTATGGTCAATTATGATTTATAGTCAATTATGATTGGAGGCGCCTATGATTTTGAAATATGAAATATGGGTTCGCCTAAGGTTTTGAAATCTGAAATACGGGGACTCGAACCTCTACCAAAATAATTCACTGTCCTAATAAGATGCTTTGACCAAGACAACGAGCAGACTAATGTGATTATTTTTTCTATTAAATCTACGTTTTTTAATAACAACCCACTTAATTGTTTTAGGAATATGGTCTATGGTTTCGAGCATGGTCATTTATACATCCGTATTAAATCCCCGTGGAACCCCCTATTATTATGCTACATTTAAAAAATACTCTTTACCTTAGATCATCAGCCATGTAACTGGTTTATGAGAAGTTGATTTAAAGGAGAGAACATACCTTGTTGCTCTTCATGTTGGAATGGACAAAACATTAGAACTGCCAAAGCAAGAATAAGGCAAAAAGTGTTAGTGGAGCAGACCAATTTCTCTCGACGACGAGCCGCAACACGGGATGAAGCTCAGTCAGATTTAGGGCCACTGCTTCACTTCTTATTGCGGTTCACAAAAAAACTTGGGCGGAAAATTCAGACAACAATTACCCATCATCTCCGTGAATGAACCGCAAATTCTATGAACAGCTAAACGCCGAAAGGATATTCACAAAATATTCTCTCAAAAACAAGGTCTACTATTGTCCATCTTCCACCCACGAGGGTTTGCCCTAGGTATGCCCCCTCTATAACACATCCAACCATGCACAATTCACTCAACTTTTACCTAATATGATTTTAAAGCTGGAAAAAATAAAATGGCATTTCATTCCTCCGGACCAAATGGATTTACACGGAAGTGGCTGTTTTCCTATTTCGCTGGATGGTCTGCTTGGCTGAGGCGCCCACCAGGTACGTTGCTGCATAGGCCGCATGTTCCGTTCTAAAAGTACTGAATTGTTCAAGAAGTAGTCAGCTTTATAAGCATAAGCATTTCTAAGAAGGGGTTCCATCCACGAGTCTCTCAATCTGAGATCTTGTCTGGGCGCTGCAGGGCTTTTTAGGGAGTAACTCCGACATGGCCAAACAAGCTGCCCAGCTGTTCCGTTTATTTCGGTGCAAAGGGCCTAGGGCTGCCTCTGTTTTATGTAGTCCAAATTTTAGGCTGAGTTCCAGCACCAAACATGTTGCAAATGCCCAGGGTGTTAGGTACGTTGAAACTGCTGCTGCAGGAATACCTTTTACGAAGTATGAGATCCAAAAGCCAGAAGATCTTATTGAAGTTAGTGTTGATGGGAATGCTGTTAAGATTCCTAAAGGTATGACAGTGCTTCAGGCATGTGAGGTTGCTGGAATTGATATACCCAGGTTTTGCTACCATCCTCGTCTTTCTATTGCTGGAAATTGTCGTATGTGTCTTGTGGAGGTGGAAAAAACTCCTAAACCAGTGGCTTCTTGTGCCATGCCAGCTCTTCCGGGTGTGTGATTATTTCTTCTGGTTTGAATTTATTTGTTTATGGGTTTGACTAATTAGGAAAGATATTTTTCAGGGATGAAGATCAAAACCACTACACCAATGGTAAAAAAAGCGAGGGAGGGAGTCATGGAATTTCTTCTTCTAAACCATCCCCTGGACTGTCCTATCTGTGATCAAGGCGGCGAGTGTGATTTACAAGATCAATCCATTGTCTTCGGTTCTGATCGTGGCAGATTTACTGACACAAAGCGTTCTGTTCTGGATAAAAATCTGGGACCACTTGTAAAAACTGTAATGACCCGCTGCATACACTGTACAAGGTCAGCTCTAAATGCACATTCAATTACTTTTTTGTAAGATTTTTATGCATTACATTTTGCTGAACACATGAAGAAGACATAGGATCACATGTTGAGTTCTTTTGAAAACATAGCTCTAAAACAGCATTTCAAATACTTGCAAGGGAACATAGTGCTTAGAATGAACATTGAATTTTTCTTTCCTCATCGTGCCTAATTCTCTGGTAAATCATTGGGCGGAATTAAAAGAAAAAAGTATGCACCATCGAATTAGGCAATGGCCTATTTGATACTCATGTTGAAGTTGGCACAAAGTCACTGATTGCACATTCTGAAGATTCTGAGAACTGGCTGGTTTCATCCAGAATTGCCATGCAGAGTATTACAGATTACTTTAAATTTTCTACCTTCTAGTGAACAACGATTAATATTTTTTAAGGGTTATCAACAGTGGTAAACCTTTGTTACAGCCAGCCCATCCAAGTTTGGAACTATAAGCATACAACATCAATAGAATGAAAATGGCATTGCCCATGAGGTTCCTTAGTTAAATTTGGCATGTCATGAGAGACTTGTATCACCACACACTCAAGTATGGGGATCATATTGCGTTTCATTATTAAGACACTCTTATTATCCATCAGGATGGATTGTGTTAATTAATATACATGCCTATCAATTGGAGGGCTTCTTGACTGTGACTCTAATATCACTTCTTGCTGGTTATCCCAGGTGTGTAAGGTTTGCTTCGGAAGTTGCAGGTGTACCAGATCTGGGTGTGCTTGGCCGAGGAGGTAGCGAAGAAATAGGCACTTATGTGGAGCGACTGATGACAAGTGAGCTCTCAGGCAATGTAATAGACATCTGTCCTGTAGGAGCACTTACGTCAAAGCCATTTGCATTTACGGCAAGAAGCTGGGAGCTGAAAAGCACAGAGAGTGTTGATGTAACAGATGCAATTGGTTCCAATATACGAATCGACAGTCGTGGATGTGAAGTTATGCGTGTTGTCCCAAGATTAAATGAGGTTTGTTCACATGGCCACATGGCCATTCATGTAACGTTTTGTGTTCTGCCTTGATCTTGGTCCAATTATATTCTCTATCCATGATGATCAACAATTTTTCACTGCTGTGGAAGCACCAAACCTAGACACACATCATGTTTGGAGACTTATAGTTGGTGAAGTATAGGAAATAGAAGCAATGGATGTTATTTTTTTAAGGCATCTGCATAGCATCTAGAACGCATAGCATCTAGAACGCATAGGGACACGTGAAGCTAGCCCTCTTTATTTACAGTGGGTTTAGGCATTCAAAATCCTGTTGTTGCAAAAGCCCTCACAGTAAATAAACTAATTTTCTATAATTCAGTTAAATAACCTAACAGGCAGCAATCTCGTTCATGTTATGCTAGGGATGTAGTAACCAAATTTTTGTGGTATAAGCCAAATGTGCGGGCTCCCTTTTCATCAGGGAACCATAAATTGTTCCAGGCCTTATGTTCTGCAGCTATCCATGCAGACTATAAGAGCACAGCTACAGGTTATTTGCACTTAATTAAGGCGAGCTACATGGTCTAAGTAAAGTGGATTAGGTTATTTGCACTTAATCAAGGCGAGCTACATGGTTTAAGTAAAATGGATATGCATTTATCTCTCAGTAGTGTATTCTCCAGATATAGGTTGACCTCTATTTCTCCAATATAGGCTGATCTCTTGGTAGATAATTGCAGGAGGTTAATGAAGAATGGATATCTGACAAAACCAGATTTTCTTACGATGGCCTGAAACGACAAAGGTTGAATGAACCAATGGTGCGCCAGCCTAATGGGCAGTTAGAACCTGTGCCATGGCGGACAGCTCTCTTTGCTATTGCCGAGGCTGCTCTTAAAACTAAGCCAGATGAAATGGTAGGTGTTGCTGGAAAGCTTGCCGATGTGGAGGCAATGATGGCTTTGAAGGACTACCTAAACAAGTTGGGCTGTGAGAACCTTTGGTATGAAGGAGATGGACTGCATCCACAGGCAGATATTCGTGCTAATTATCTCCTAAACACGGGCATTGCTCAGATGGAAAAGGCAGATGCAGTTTTGATCATTGGATCACAGGTGACATTTTCTTCCTTCTCATTTGTTGTTTAGTCTTCTTTGTCGGTCACAGGATTTAGGGTAGATCTGACAATAGGAGCTTGTCTAGGTACGAATTGAAGCTCCATTACTCAATGCAAGAATCCGGAAAGCTGTTCGAAACAATAGGGCAAAGGTAGGACTTATAGGACCTCCAACAGACTTAACATACGGTCATCAGCATTTGGGAACGGGTCCAGAAACACTTGTTGAAATTGCTGAAGGGCGCCATCCATTTTGTGCAACCTTGTCTAAAGCTAATCATCCTGTCATTATTATGGGGGCAGGAATATTCAAGAGAGAAGATAGAGATGCTATTATGGCCACAGTGCATAGGATTGTAAAGGAGGCGAAGGTCATAAGGGATGGTTGGAATGGCTTCAATGTACTACTTTTGGATGCTGCTCATGCTGGTGCTTTAGATTTGGGATTCGTTACCTCTGGTGGGGCAAAGGCTATTCATAGTGGAAAAGCAAAATTTGTATATTTGCTTGGTGCAGATGAGATTAAGTTATCAGACATCCCAGATGACGCATTTGTTGTTTATCAAGGGCATCATGGTGATCGTAGTGCATATCGTGCCAATGCTATTCTGCCTGGAGCTGCTTACACTGAGAAGGAAGCAACCTATGAGAACACAGAAGGACGGGTGCAGCAAACAATTCAAGCTGTACCGACTGTAGGAGATGCAAGGGACGATTGGAAGATTATAAGAGCTCTTTCCGAAATTACAGGTGTGAAACTTCCATATGACACGATAGGTGGCCTTCGAGCTCGACTTCTTGCAGTATCTCCAAATCTCTTTCGGGTGGATGAGGTGCAACCTACAATGAGTTGGGCACAAGACATTCTTCCTTCTGCTTCATCAAAAATCCAGCTATCTCCTTTTGAGAAGGCAATAAAGAACTTTTACATGACCGATTCCATTTGTCGTGCATCAAGGATCATGGCTCAATGTACTGCAGCATATGCTAATCTGAAAGAGCTTTAGGCTAGACCTTTGGTAAAGTCTTCGGGCTTTTGAGGTGGTTGCACAGTTTGAAGGCAAGATGATCTGCAACAATAAATTTAAAATAAGTGGGAATTTCAATGCGTCAAAAGAACATGACCTGACCTTGTATGATTATCCCAAAAAATCTGATGATTATAAAGAGTGTTGAGGCTGAAATGGTGGTAAATTGGCCATCATTATAGATGGCATTGAAGTATGATAGTACAAGAAAATGCGTTAAAAGTAATTCAGCAGTTTCCCTTTAGTAGGTGCTGCTGTTTTTGATGGATCTAGTAGCATTATTTTCCTCCCATGTCACATGCTGTTAATTTCAAATCGTTTCTCGTATAGTTGCACCGCAATGTGTTGCTATGCATCTGGAACGAAACAAAACAAAGAGCGGAATGGAATATGTATCGGAATAGCTAACAGAACAAAAACACATTATTAACTAGTGAGGTTTATCATAATATATGAGGCAGAAATTGACATAACAGTAGGACTAACAATCCAGAACTTGACATTAGCATGGCATAGCAGCAGTTACCTTGCTGGATTAACAATACAGACCTCATGACACCATATATTTGCTGAAATAACAACCCAGATACAGTTTCTTATTTCTTGTAGAAACTCCATGCATATGCGCTCTCAATTTGTTGAGATTTGAAGTGTGCACTTTCCCACAGCAGTTACACTGCCATTTTCTTGCTCCACAACCTACTGGTGTGCTCCTTGAACAACCAATGCAGCTCAGAATTGATCTCAGAATTAGGTGTGCTCCTTGAACAACCAATGCAGCTCAGAATTGATCTCAGAATTAGGGCATCGTTGATTGAGAGCCGAATGCATTTAAGATTTGCCAAAAAAAAGTCCACGTTTGGAAAAAGGTCAAAAGGGGCCTTTCTTTTTTGCCAAAAAATATTTGGAAAAAAAAGGAAAATGATCAGGAAGGGGTCTGTTTTGCATGCATGCAGTTTGCGTTGCATATATTCTGGAAAAATCAATTGCGTTGCGTTCTAAACCGATGTTACGGTGCAAGTATGTCTTACATTGAGCATGATGTTGGGATCAACGACAACATGGCCTCAAGCAATCTCCTAGAATGTGGTACAAATGCATTGATGAATACTTGCAACAACAAGGTTTCACAAAGCTTCAAAATGAAAAATGATGGTAATGTTAACATTTTGAACAAGGGAAGTCAATTTCATTCTTGCCTTATTATATTCCAGCAAACTATATTGGTCAATACACTCTCTACGATGGCACATGTGAAGTTCTTGAAGCTTAGGCACCTCTTAACCCTCCATCAGTTCCACCTTTTGAAGGTCAAAATGTCCAACAAGCTTTTCATTTAAAACTGGCATATCTTGTGTTTGGTATAGTTAAAGGTAAGCCATCTTAATATTGATCAAATTGTTGGAGCACATATGAAAGAACTTGAGGCTCTAGTCCTCATTAATGGTCACTAACATGCACAAATCGAATTTCTTTTTCTTTTTGCACTCTTAAATAAGATAAGATAAGGGTTTAACGTCACGCCACTAGGCAGCATCCCATCTTAGAGGTGTCCCTCATCAATGGTCTTCCAAACTTTTATGATCTAGAAGTTCGATTGCCCTTTGAGTACGTCCTACTCTAAAATGTCTGCTCGTTACTACTCCCGATATGTGTGTATGTTTGAAAGAAAGACTTTATCAAATTCAACAGCGTGATGCCTATCTCCACGTTTTATCAGGCAAATAGTTATGCAAAGTATGACATGCTGCCCATGTTCGATCAAACACATCTCAAAGAGGAGGCTTAGTTTCCGATATGTGACGTTCCTCCTCCTTGGGGTATCTGTGGGCTGTGGGGACGATCTGAGGATATCATATAAATGGGTAGGAGCG
>JAANSK020268147.1:0-11834 GCA_011763485.2 Isoetes engelmannii
CAACGAAATCATAGAAAAACCATGTGAAAAAACGTATAAAAATTTAAAAGTAACCCCCTGTTATTTTGCTAGATATTCAAGTAATTTTTCCTTTGCTAGAAAGATGTCTGAATAAGCTTTTTGGATTGGTCTGATCAGGCCAAAATTCATCTGTATAAGGGAGATATGACAGAAAGAGTGAAGCTGGGTCAGAATTTACTGCATTATGTATCTTCTTCTGCAGTTTTGTTCTTGGAGCTAGAAGCCGATACTTTGAGGCGCAAGCAATTAGAAGGGAGAACAACGGCCCATACATGAAGCACTTCTTAGGTGGGGTTTTGATTATTGATCTATGCTATTATTTGTGCTTTGACTGAGGGCATCACATACCTTTGAGCAACTAAAGAGACTAATCTAAAAGGAGTATAAATCTGATCGGTAAGAGCTTGATTTGCTAATCAAAGGCTGATTAATTTCCGTAACAAATAAGTGGTAAAGCCTTTGGAAGAATTAATGCCACGGAAAGAGGTCGGAAGAGTTGTTCCTTGCTCTTGCTCTTGCTTTTATCTCATTGTAATGTTTTCTGTCTTTTTGTGTGCAATTGTCCAATTATGAATAACCTAGTAATTGCGAAAAAGGCCTAAGAGGGTTTGATGTCTAGGGGCTATGGTATGAACACATGTTAAGCAAGTAAATCAGTTGCAGGATACATAGGAGATCTAGATGAGTTTGCAGTAGCAAAATAACAACATTCATACATGACTAATTATTTAGCTAAGGAAAGTTGTAATTTAGCCTAACACTGATATGGAACATCAACGACCACTGGACATCAAGGATAATTAAGTTTGGCATCCAAGGATAAGTAAGTTCTATGTGGATCGTTTAAGGTGTTGTAGATTAAATTCAGAGCTAAGGATGGCGGATTTTTACATGAAAAGTTTTTTTTTTTTTTTTTTTTTTTTTTTGAAGAATGAGAGACAATTTATATTAATTGGAAAACTAGTATAATGGGACGTCAAGGTAGGTGGAGGTAGCCCCAAACCTCATCTCTGACATCGGGATGCAACTTCGAAACCAGAAACTGGTGATGAAGATAAGATTTAATCTCTTGGTAGAGGCTAGCAACATGGGTATACAAACCTCTGAAGACGACATGACACATGCGTTTCCAAACCGCCCAACAAACTAGGGCCCTGCAAATGTTGAACGCCCACTTCTTGAAGCGGGGCCATCTAGCAGGGAGAATGCCCAGAAGAACCTGTTGACTTGTGAGGTGGGTCCGAAAAGAGGCCTCTACAGTGGACCAAATGTGGCCGAGATCGCTACAGAACACAAAATTATGCTCTATTGTTTCAGGAGCAAGTTTACAAATTGGACAAAGAGGACTAACAGATGGTCTGAATGAGTGAACTCGAGCATTAGTCCTCACTGCCCTATGCACAATATGCCTCCAAAAGCAGGAAAGTGTCATTTGCAAATTGATTACACACAATCTGTGAACCATCAGCCATACACAACCCCTGCACAACAACGTCATCTAGACCACAATGAAGAAGCTGCGAGAGGCCCTCTGTCACAATAGTAAACGAGAATGGCGCCAGAGGGAACCCTTGCCTAATACCTCTCCCGATAGGGAAAATGTCAGAAGGTTCCCCTGGTGCTCCAAGAGACACTATCATATGATTTAGCAAAGTCAAGTTTCAAATACACCACCTCATGTCCTGTGCGCCTAGCCGAGTACATGCCCTCATAAGCTGTCGTGACATTGTCAAGAATATGCCTCCCAGGTAGAAAACCAGACTGTTCCTGACTGATAGTTTCTCCCAAAATCAACTTCAATCCTTCTGCATATGCCTTCGCTATAATCTTGTAGACCACTGAGAGCAAAGTGATAGGCCGCCAGTCTGAGATCAACTTAGGCTCCTTGACTTTTGAAATCAAAGCAATAAGGCTGGTATTTAAAATCTTATCCAACTGTGCGACTGTAGCAAATCTCGATATGCCTGCCAAAGCAGCGGAGAAGACCAGTCCAAGGAGACCTTGAAAAATTCCCCTGGAATACCATCCATGTCTGGGCATTTATCAGATGCTATGAGGGAGACAACTGTTTCGAGATCCTGAATCGTGAGAGGAGCTTCAAGGTGCTACTTATGATGCGAAGAAATAATGGAATAAACTTTCAACAACAATATGTCTTGTGCCTCGTCGTCAAAAGGGAGATTTTTCCTCGCAAAGAAAGAGCTGAAGTGTGTTGAGAGAAACTGCTTTACCTGTTCCGGAGCAGATATGACACTACCATTGTCACAAAGAGAGAAGATAAAGCAGTACTCTTCTGCTTGAGACGGGCTGCCCGAAAAAATGCCTTTGAACATCTATCCCCATCCTTTAGCCAAGAGAGTCCTACTTCCAACTTAGCTGCCCTCACTTCCTGCTCCTCCACCTCTTGGATGTGACTAACAAGCTCTGCTTCTCGCACGTAGTTGGGGGCTTGGGGGTCCTTAGCTGCTCCAACTCATCATACTTTTGTCTCAACAAGGCTCTTTCCTGTTGGACGTGCGCATGGCCCCACTGTTTTGCAAATGCTTTTACATTAGCAAAAGCAGATACTAAAGTTCTCATGGGACCCGCATAAGATGGAGTAGACTCCCAGGCCTATTTGCAACCCTCTAAAAGTTCCTCATCTTTCAAGTACTGAGAGTTAACCTTGAACACTGCCACGAGAAAAAGTGGGCAGGTCACTATTCTTAATGATCTGGGGATGATGATCAGACACTGTTTGGAGCACAAATTTCTTACGAAAGAGGACAGGGAGCAAGTGACGAGCGTGTATGTTGGCATAGCACCTGTCATTTCGAGCTGCAGCTCTCACCTCCCTCTGGGCACCATTGGACCAAGTGAAGCCTGGATCTCCTGAGATTTCTAGAAAACCATTCTCAAACAGAAGCCTCTCCCATTGTTCCTTATCAAACTTTGAAACTATATCTTGCCTCCACCAAGCGTCCACTACGTCCTTGACCATATTGAAATCCCCAAGGAGTTGTCATGCAACATTGTTCTCCCATTTCTTCAGCTTGTTCCTCAATGAGGCCCACATGGAAGCTCGTTGCCTAGGAACATTAGAAGCATAAACATTGACAATGCCCCACTCATTTGCATCCACTTGATTACAGACCACCTGCCCCATCTATCCTTAGCCGTAAAGACAACCGTAGTATTCAAAGACCATGAAATAAAAGTATCCATGCGGGCCCTGCCAGAAACACTCGCCAAACCAACATGCTGACAATGCATGAGGTTCAATAAGCCTCCTACAGAACTTCTGTGACACTTATGCTCTTGTAGACAGAGAATCTATGGAGCCAAACTCCTAACTACCTGCGTAGCTCTGGGGAGGACTTAAGGCCCCTTACATTCCAACTTAGGACATTCATTACAAAGACAGTGAATCAAGCGCACCTTTTTTCTTTTTTCTCTTCGAGGCCTTGTGCAGCGGGACAGATGGATCATCAAAGACCACCATCGCAAGGTGATCAGCTGACTGCATGACGACATCTCCATCAAGAGAATTATCTGAAGCTGAACCTGAGCAATCTTCGTCATCCACGCTAGCAGAGGGTGGATGAACATCATCAGCTAGATCAGCCCAAGAAATATACTGGTTGCATTTTTGACGTCTAGACCTCACCTCGCTCCACTCCTGGTGAATTGGTGAGGGCGAGGAAGGAGATGAAACAGTTGGCTGACGGCAATAGAGAGGGTTGGACAACAGGTATCAGAGCCACCTGGTGCGCAGAGGAGGGAGAAGGCTAGGCAGAAACAGTCGAAGGAGCAAGCTAAAAAGACACTGGACACGGAGGCGAAGGTGCAAAGGAATTCTTGCAGGCGAAGACAAAGAGGCAGGGACGGTTTTAGGGGGAAAGGAGCATGAGGCAGAAGCTGGAAGCTTGAAAGAAGGGTGCTAGCGAGAAAGGTCAGCCGCATTCAGCAGGCGCAACTTAAAGCGGGAGATAGGCCACTCTGAATGATAACTTGTTCAGGGATCCCTTTATCCATTGGAAGCACCACACACACCTTTGCGCCGCCAGAAATGGAATGCGCAATGTGAACACCAAGAGCCGTTGCAATGGACTTAAGAAAAGAGGGAGCAAGCAGGTCTAACTGTGCAGCCCATCGTGTCAACTGCCTTAGCCACCAACTTATCAACATCTTCGACGGCTTTAAACATCACAAGAAAGAAACCCCTACCCAAAGATTTGATAGACACAAAGGAGGAGATGTGGTTTCTTCTTAGAAGTGGGCTTAGCCACCCGAAAATTCTTTTGATGTTAAAGTTGCCTCTAGTCCAGTACCCAACCACAAAGTACGCCATTAAGTTCTCAATATATTTTATATGCTCTTCCTTATCAGTCTTAACAACCACAACATCCCTCCCCATGAGACTTGCTCAATGTCATCGAGTGCAGACAAAGCAGCTTGCGGAGCGTCACCCTTCAATGAGTTCATGATGTCCTGCTTATTACCTCTACGGACAAAGGAGATGGCTTTAGAGACTCTATTACTCCGATGGGAAGGCAATCCTTCTTAAGCCAGTCACTGAAACTGGAATGTGTCACACCTTGCACTGAGTCATTGGTTCTCCAAGCGGAACGAGGCTCCACAGAGGGACCAACATGATTTTCTGACCTCCTCGGCAAACCAGCACTTGAGTGAGGGAGTAGGGCATCCCCAACCCTTTTGCTTTTATCGGGAGCTTGCGGCCCATCCACCTTTGCAGAAATGACCTCGAACAGAGTCTCAGCCTCTTGAATGTCTGCCTCCATCTGTTGAGCCAATGCATGAGAAGCAGTGCTTATCACCTAAGAAGCCATACGCTTGTCCTCTAGAACTGAGTGCCGAGTTGCAGAAGAGTTTCGTACAGGCCTGGGCACATGTTTCCCAGCTGTAGGTGCAGCCACCCTGGAATCCACTACCATGCTAGCCAGAGCCGCTGAATTGCTTCCCAGAGCTAAAATTCGTGTCTGTTAAAGGCTTCACCATCCAGTTCGAGTCACCAGATCTACCTGTTCACTGCCAACGCTGCCCTTTCCTGTTCTATCTGCCATCACAGTCTTCTTCATCACCGTCGTCTCCCCCTCCAATACAATCCGAGATGCCTCCATACTTCTTCCTGCTGTCAACCCCCTTTGTAGTGCAATTCCTAGGTGCAGGTGCCACTAGAACTTGCTTCCCGAAGCTAGAGTTCACTGTAGCAACATCTGCAAGCAAGCCACAGAATTTCGAGGGCACAGACAGATCCTGGGGGGTAGTTTCGGCGACTGCAGGCATCGCACCTTCCACCTCGTCCCTGTGCATCGCTTTTGAGCCAACTGGTTGCATCAAAACGTCATCCAACAGTAATTTGGGCACCACAGAGCCGAACTTTGCAACCGCCGGAGCCCTAGCTGCTTCTTCTCCCTGATTATGTATGATCGCCGCCATCGCCACCGCTCAATGGAGCGCCCGATAAACACTGTGCATAGTGGAAAATTCCCTTATATGAAATGTTATAAACCATAGATAAGAATTTAATTATAGCTATTGAGATGGAACCTTTGAAGGTGCGGGATTGAGTAGCCGGTGAAGAGAGTCATAGGAAGCTTAAGGGGGCCTCTAAGTGCGGCTATGGCGGGTGCAGTAGTGGCATAATAGAGTAAGTTATACTATGGCCTTGTGCATAGGGAAAAGTAAGTATCATGGGAATGGATAGATGGTATAGAATAATGTATTCCTCATGGGCAAAATGGTTGTAAGTTTTGTAGACTGGAATGTTAGTATCTCTAATTGTTGAAGGATATAGTTGTTGGTTCTACATCAATATGGCAGCTAGGCTTGTGACTTTCTCGACATGAACTACTTCAACATTGGCATGTTGTATGGGCAACCTCGGCAAATGACAAGGGTATGGTTTAGGCACATGTTTAGTAATAATCCTAATGAACAACACGTGTCTTTGTCTTTGGTATTGTATCACCTGTATCTTGGTATTTGATGTCTATTGGATCCTTCGGGGTTGGGCTTCCAGGTTCGGTGGCCTGGGTTGCTCCGACATTACTCATGTTCTATGTTCTCTGTATTTGTGTGATGTGACACTGGGCGTTAGTTCTCCTGGCCAGGATTGCTACGTCAGTCAACTCTTGGACTCCCATGGTAAGAGGTCTTTCAGTGCCAAATGTGGGCTAGGAAGTATGTCCATGCGAGATTCACCCCACCACCCCGCTACATGGCTTGGAATGTAAGCTGGCTGGGCGTATCCTGCTAACGAGGCCTATATGTAGGCTGACTGAGCTACCTATTGTCCCGAACTTATGCGTCATGATCGTTGGTACTTTGATTGTGTTCTTTGCTTCTGATGCTCATGTGTTGTATTTCATTGGATTATGTTGTATCTAGCACTTCACTCACATAGGATCTTGTGTATTTGCTTGTGCTTACATTCTCATTATCCAAGATTTTCAAGATGTTCTATGAGTGCAGAGGCAACTATGGGATCCCCACTTAGCCATGCAGACTAACCCCTTAAGTGCATGTGCAATAAATAAGCAAGGTGATGCTTGGGCTAGTAGCAGCAGTGTAGTTGTCGGGATTGAGTTGTAGAAGAAACTTCTATTGAATTGTCTAGTTAGATATTGTGAATATATGGTATATAGAATTTCCTTTGGATTTATATTGTATAAGATGAATATTTGATTTATAAGAAGGGCTCATTTTTCAACTGCAAAAGAAAGATTCAATTCTTCACCAATATTATCGCTATCGTAAAGTTTGTGCCAAGCCAGATCTAGTCTTCTTGCAAGTTGAGACAAGGTCTCCAGTTGTCAGGAGGGTCAACTCAGCAGGCTCATCAGAGTTGGTATCAGAGCCAAGGTTGGATCTTTGGGTGTTGACATTGATTTACAAATTACAGGTTTGGATCCTTAGCTACTGAGATGGTAGATCAAAAGTTGAGGTTGTGGAATTACGATGCTAATGTTTCTCCTTTTAGAGACAATTAGAGATGGTATCCTCAGATGGAGGAGCAATATGTAAATGCTTTGGAGTTAGCATGAAGGTGCTAAGGGAAGCAATTTTTGACGCTGTTGAAGATAAGGTTTTTCTTGTGGCATGTTCAGTAAGATTGTTACGAATCATACCAATGGTTCATACCTTTTTAAAATTTCAAACCATCTTTCAGGCCTTCTTCTAATAAAAACAAGGTCTCTTAATCTGCAATCCATCTAAACCTGCTAGATATTCCACAAATCAAACCACTGCAGCAAAGACAAGTAAACTCGGTTTACCAATTTACAACAATAGCTCGTCATGATCTATCTCCAGTTCACCAAAACCAGAGAAAGATCCGAGGAGTAGAACCAAATTATGGTAGTTCACCTCCCAGCCGGATCAAACGGTGCTAAGAACTGTCAGATACGATAAGATAAGATAAGATAAGATAAGATAAGATAAGATAAGATAAGATAAGATAAGATAAGATAAGATAAGATAAGATACGATACGATAAGATAAGATAAGATAAGCATTTTTAACGTCGCACCACAAAGCAATCGGCAAAGGCAAATTCACAAGCAAGTATATCTTCCTTTTACTATAGATGTTCGTCCATAAATTAGTATTTACCAAATCAATGTCTCCTCCTTACAATCTTGTCGCTCTCCTGTGATCCCATGCTCTCCTCTCAAAAGTATTCGTTGCCTTCCTTTTATATTCCTTGCTAACATTGGATGCCTTTTAATAGAGAGAAAAGGAGAGACGAAAAGCGCATAGAGAGAAGGTGAGGAAGGCGCATAGAGAGAGAAGGAGCAGGGGCAGATTACCATCACTGACATGAGGGCCAATTACCTTCTGCAACAACTTTTCTTCATCAACATTCTTTTCTTTGATAGAGCCTTTTTATTTTTTAGATGAAAGTAATCTCAAATTTTTATGCACATCATTTTATTTTGAGGGGAGGGGGGGATTCAAAAGCTTCTAAACAGTAAGCCTCAAGCTATTCTAGATGTTTAAAGAGACAATAATGAATATGCAATTTTATATAAAAAAAATACATAACCTAACTATATTGTTACCCCTTTCTCACCTAGCGGTTAGGTTAAGCTAGTTCTTAACTAAGTTAAGTGTACCTATTAAGTTAAGTCAATTAATTTCTAGTTTAAACTAAGTGGTCTAATTATTTTTAACTTAACTTAACCTAAGTATTGTTAGTATGAAATTGATCGTATTAGAATAACCAAAGTTAAAATCTTACCAAATTCTAACTTAACTGGACTTAAGTGCTATTGTAAAAGCAAGTTTCCTTTATTTGGCCTATTTAACCTAACCTAACCTAACCTAACCACTCCTCGAGCTACCATATTCATATCAATTCTTTCCTTTTTTAAAAGCAACTAACCTCAGGTGTAACTATAAACCACAAATAAAGCACCAACTTAATTTGAGCCATATGAGCACCAACTCAATCCATTTATACATGAGCACCAACTCAATTCGTTTGTACATGAGCACCAACTCAATCCGCTTCTAAGGTCCAAAGGCTAGGTTTATGATATCACAAGTAACACCAACTATTTCTTACAATCACAATTGTTGTGGCTAAGGATCTAAGTAAAGATAGATCTCACGGTCATTTGTAAGTTTTGTGAAGGCCATGTTTGATCAATCACAAAGAAGTTATTACCATTTTAGCCAGACCACAAAGAAGTTATTACCATTTTAGCCAAACACCACAGTTTTAGAGGCATTTTGGTAATTTTTGCAAAATATAAGGGCATTTTATAAATTTCCCATTAATTAACCTCTATAAAAGAAAAACACATTGGAAACCAGATCATCCATTCATAGCAATTTTACAATTCAAGCGAGAGATTCGATGAGTCTGATAACAGATTTACGCATCTTGCTGACAGATTCAACAGTGACACGTTTATTGATCACATCCACAAAATCCTGCTTGCCAGAGGTGTTTTTCTGACATAAACTGGCGATAATCTGAGCAAACGCCATCACATAAACTCCACAATCATACCCATTTTCCTGCTGCGGCACATCGGGCTCCGTCAATCTTGCGCTAGATGCCTGGCCCCCCAGAAAAGGCTTCACAATCGACACTAGAGCTTGGGCATGGCGCCGGTTCAGCCCGTTCATGCTATCCAGATGCTCCAAGGAATTATGGCGCCGATCATACAAAAGTAAGCTCCAATGGCTTCCCCCTTCTGCCATATCCAAATCTTCGTTGTTGTTTATCGCAAAGATTACCACATCCTTGTTTGGTAGATTAAGAGGAGCCATAACAGGTTCCAGTTCTTTAGCATCTGGACAGTGCATGAGCCAGAAGGTTATCGACGGACCTACAAGAACATGGCGATTGGAAAGAGCTGAAGAAGACGACGGCGATGAGAGGTAAGCAAAATAAAACTCAAGGAGATTGTCGTTAAGGAAGTGAGGGCTTTCAAGAAGCTCGATGTCGGAGCGGCGCAGAAGAACGTCGCCATAGCTTAGGATTTTTTCAGCGCCCTTGTGTGCCGCTGCCATGTTCAAATATACATGAGAAGATTTTAGGGATGTTCCCCTATTTTTAGGGCAAAGGATCGTACTCGAAAATCTTCACAAAGACGTGGCGCCTTTTGTCGTATCCTTTGATTCTTGCCCCGTTTCCTCACAAATGCAATCGCAATTGCTTGGTTCCAGTTCCTTTACCGTTCCATCAAAATGCGCTTGTCCAGCTTCCTTTCCTGGTACTTGCATCAGAATTAGGGTTGGAAAACAAGCTACTTTCTTAGTTTTGAGTGACACAAACCCTAGGAACGTATTAAGGGCAGAATCAGAGAACAGAGGCAGAATTGAGAGAGATGGTGCACATACTACAGAGGAGCAGGAAGAAAACAGGAACCAGGAAAATGGTGAGGGAGAGATTACTGAAATAGAGGAAAATGAAAGAAAGAGGGAGAATGACATTGGAATTGCCCACGATGAACTTGAAAGCAAAAACCCAGGGTGGTGGCAAGGTGTATCTAGAATCTTATACAGAAGAGCAGACAATAGCAATAAAAAGAACGAAGATGACAATAATGGGAGAGGAAGAAAGAATAGATTGTGGGGGTGGATAAAGGGGAAAGATGAAAAGGAGGAGGCAGATCAGACATTTGCAGAAAGTGAAGATTTGAGAGTTGTTTTGAAAGAATTGGCAGATCCTAGCCTGGACAATATATTGTCACTGGTTTTGACTGGACTGCTGGCATTAGCAGTGTTGCAGATTGCGTGGCAGCTCATATTAGTGACGGCAGCAATTATTCTATCAGGCCTCAAGTATACAGTTATTGCTGCTATCTTGGTTATTCTGGTGGTGGTTCTTTTGTGATTCTTTACCTGTAAATAGAATATACCTCGCTTTTCCTTGTGCTCTATTAGGTATTGCATATCAATTCCATGCCTTGGATAATGTCTATCATTTATAGCTTGCAATGCATATTGTTTTGTAACAACACGCTTTCTTGCTAAGCTGCTTGTAGTTGACATTGATTGCATTAGAAACGCCATCTCTCTGTCAAGGGAATTCCAACGCATGATGCAATTTTGCAGATGTAATTATGATGTAAGTTAAGGTGAAGGAAATACACGCTGAAGAGAAGGTAAGTTCTATTTCCATGTGATGATTTTTATTATTACTTTTCAAAGGGTTCAGACGGGCAAGGGCAAAGTGTTCATTTACGTTCTTTGTGTGTGATCAGTAAGGATGTAAGCAGTGATCCCACCATTTGTGCTTTGTGATGCATCTCATGCTTGCATATGCAGGGTGAAGTATTGTTGATCTCTCAACCTCTTGAAAGGTTTCATGGTTATCAGATTCAAAACGCAGTCTGCTACTTGAAAGATCTCAAAATCTTTTTCCAAAGCAAAAGCCAGATCATTTAGAAGCTTTCATTGCCATAAATTCAGGCATTTATTTTACGAGCATTCTTCAAATTTGTTTACCGAACAATGAGTATTGACATGTAACAAGTTATATTAGTTTCGTTAAGTTCAGATGCAGAACAAGAAAAAAAGTAACTAAATTACATATATTCACAAGCTTATTGGGTATGAGATCTGGAGCACTGGGCCACCTACCTTGGCCTTTTGATTATAGGCTTCAGAAAGACCTGTCAAAATCCTACTGGGCATGTTTCCTCATGATCATTTCTTGGCTATTGTATTCATTTTGCAGCATTGAGAGAGAAAAATGGAGGAAAGGTAAGTAATTACCTACTTACATAAATTAAAATCTCATAGCTATGTGGCCATGAGATCTACCTGTCTTGACTTTCTGTAATGGGCTTTTAACCTGAAACATATTATCATTAAGTAGGATATTTTTTAATTCTAATTGCAGCATTGGAAGAGAAGACTAATTTAAGTTGAGGTGGATGCTTCAATCTGAAGTTGCAGTCCATTCAATAATTGCAAAAACCTTGTGGTTGACAATGCAAGATTTATGGTAAAATAAATCATAGTGACTTGTTTGCCATGAAACAAAAATCTGTATTCAAAAGACTTTGGTTGTTATCCTCAAAAGAAAAATTGTCATGAATAGTCTGCTATGAAACAAAAATTTTCATCACTCCAGCACACTGGTCATTCATAGATGCCTTGTGTGTTGTTGCTATTAACGAATGAGCTAGGATGCACCATAATATTATTACTAGTAAACGTGTGCCCGGCGTTGCCGCGCAAGTTTGGTCGCATATAAGTTTGGGCATTCAAACTTTGGGCACACTTCAAGCCTTGGGCACACATATGTTAACCCTAAGGGTCAGGTCACATGAAGTCGGTAATAGGGACCG
>JAANSK020268158.1:0-32928 GCA_011763485.2 Isoetes engelmannii
CAGAAACACTTCGCCACATCATGCGCCGCTGGCCATGTCATCGACGTCGCATGCGACGTGACGTTGGCAAATAGCCGCTTGACGACGTGGGTTTGGCGACGCGGTCGTGGACGTCGGCCATGCGTCGCACGCGATCCCATGCGACGTCCTTGGACGTCGCGCGCGACGTCTAGGCGACGCCGCATTGCGACTCGCGACTTCTGTGCGACGCGGCATTGCGAGTTGCAACACGACGTCGCACAGACGTCGCGCGACGGCGTCGCGCGAGTCACGATTTTCTTGTAGTGAAAGATCGTCACACTCCTTTCACTGTAATTTGGCCTAGCATCAAATTGTTCCCTCCATCCAATTTCCAGAATCACATCCATTGTTCCTAGAAGCACTAGAATTAGTGCTCTGTCCTCATAATATTATCATATTCTTATTGGAGCCATCACAAATTTCTCACATTTGTTATTTGGACCCATTAACCATTGTACCACTGTAATCTGCATTTGCAAGTCGTAAATGTTCAAGTCTAGCTTGTTCACTAGATCTTGCGATATGAAGTCATGAGTTACACTATCATTAAGCAAGACTGTCACTTCTTGATCTTTTATATAACCTTTCATCTTAAAAAACCATGTTTTTGACGCGTTTTTGTTATCTCCATATAAATCCTTCAGATATGCGATTTGCAATCTCCCTTGTTCTTGCTCAGTAGCGACTTGCTTTGCTTTATTCCTTATTCTCCATCACGAGAATTTCGGATCTGTCTTCCACATTATGTGACTGAGCAACATGTTGCTCTTTGGGTGCAAGTTTCTTGAACTGCACTTTTTTCACCATTTTGTCCATTGGAGCTGTGTTTTTTGGACAATTAGACTGGAAGTGCGGACCTCCACATATCCAACAACCAGTCTTTGGCGGTTTGTTCGGCTCTTGTTTATATTTTTGTCCGTTATTCCAACGCTTTTTATTCCTTCCATTTGTCTTTGATTGTGTTCATCACGTCCCCTTTCTTTTTCTTTTGTCTTTTCTATTTTCAAACTTTTCACATTTTGCGTCTTCTGCTCCCTGGAAGATGCTCTTTTCTATATGACCAGTTTGTATGTCTTGGAATTTAATTTATGCTCTGCAGCTCCTGCTTTCTTTATTGCATCCTCCATGCTTGTTGGCTCAATAAGATCCAACTCTGCAAATATATCTTCTCTCAGCCCATTCACAAACTTTTCTAGAAGTTCCTCTTCACTCAAATTTTGAACTTGAGACTCTAGATGATTGAACTTCATATAATAGTTAGATATTGTATCTTCTTCATCTTGCTTTACAAGATCCCATTCATTTTGCAATATTCTATCATAGTTTGCAGGCAAATAGTGCATTTCAAATGCACTTTTAAATTCCTTTCATGAGTTGATAGGTGGCGGCATCAGTCTTCGCCCTTGCTACAAAACTTGTGCTTGCTTGTCCAGATATCCATGGCTTGAAGTTTTTCTTACTCAACTGCATTTTCTCTTTCAAAAAAACTTCTCCCATATTCCAAGGAAACTTATAACCTGCATCAGCTTAACATGTACACCATTGAAATAAGGCAGATCCACTTTCTCCAACCATTTAACAACTTTTTCCTTTTTATTCTAATTTTCTAGTTCAGTTATAGGCTGTAGGATCCTGATTAGGATTTTCTGGTTTTGAATCTTCAGGAGGTGGATTTATCAAAATTAATAGTTAGAATTGTGCATGTGTACTTGGCTAACTATGGGAGCCAATATTTCCAAGCTACTTTTTTTGGCTAAATAACATTGGCTAAGATTTGCCTATTTTCTGAATTTAAAAGTTAAGAAAATAAATTGCCAGGATAACTAATCTCATAAACCTAAGATTCACTTGGTATTCTAAATTATGCATATAGAAATTTGGCTTTAAGGGAAAACCTACGCAATATGCTACTTTCCAAACTACTGGAACCACATCAGACCTGCCTTCTTTTTTGACATCATCTTCATGAGTATCCACTTTTGTAACAGAATCTCAAGAAACCCAAAGTTTGAAGAAAGGGTTCTTGATCGATCTCCTAAGTAGCGAAGCGACCGTTGCCCGGGGCTTCTAGATGAATAGAACTAGCATCCATGGTGTGACGTCCCCAGCTAGTGTACGATGCTCCCATCGTATAGAAACTAGAGTTTCCCCCTCACTAGCCACCATGCCAACGAGAGGCCGCCCATCTGACGTAGGATCCTTGATGGTGAGCAAGGAGCTACGTGAGAGGACTGTACGTGTCATTGACCCCGTCTCCCTCGAGATCCACCTATCAATGCGGAAGCGAGAAACATAAGTACAAATCAATCAATAACATATAAACAATACCACCTCGAAGGGTGGGAATCACCATATCACATATCATGAACCTAACCGAAATACACGGAACCGAAATACACGGAAACAGAAATACAGAAGTGTACGCCAGAATCTGGCAAGAATTTTATTATACAGAGATCAAGAGTACAATGGCCCATACATGATAATAATTTAATTTGACAAAGCTATGAGCAAAGTACTGCTCGATGGGCTATGTTTTCTTGCTTGCAGAAATCTCTGTTTTATGCTTGCCTTCACCAAAAATTCTTCTATCTCGGTCCAAACATAACCCGTCACCGTCTCCATCCCGACCCTTCACCGACATCTAACACTTCTTAACATTTCAAGAAGCGGTCCCTTCATTTCCGGCCCGGCCCAACAACTCGATGCCATTTTCCTTTGAAAAAAAAAAAAAAACCATACGGAAAAGCTCATACTGCATGGTCATTCTTATATAGCTCATAGGTTATGGCATGACAAATTTTATATGGGAATAAGGCTTAAGAATGGGAATATTAAAATGTGAACGAGCAAAGGCAAGGTGAAAATGTAGGAGGCAAGGAACCTAAGAAAAATAGATGCTGGCCAATGGGCCAACACTACCCAAGGCTCAGACTCAATGGTATGATTGTTGCCTTGGGTCTCCAGAGATCAATGCAAACATAATTCATGGCAATGGATTTGGCTGGCATAGAACATGGCCGTTGGGTTCCACTCCATCCGCCCCTCCTGTGCATACTTTGCAGACAGGTTGATGAACTACGGGGCATGATCATAGCCTGCCAGGTGCATAGCCAAGGGGGCTACTCCTGGGTTGCATTTCCCCAGTCCCGATGAGGCAGGTAAGGGAATTCTCTCCACCAGACAATTCAAGCCATAGCAGACGAGCTAGAGGGTGACCAATGCCCGTACACGACTTGAACCCAATGGAAGGAGGCCGTGCCATCCCCATGGGTGTCGAGCCCATACCGAAGGCCACACGTAGTGCACATGGGTATTAGGCCTAGCTCACAATGCTTCCCCGGTAAGCCTTACTCACCAGAGGGATTCGTCCGCTATGGAACATTGTCGTCCTCGTAAGCCGGTCTGGCCCCTACGCTCTCAGCGCAGGTGGGCTCTTATGCACATGCTGCATTTAGTTGGGAACTAAGAGGCCTAAATCTAAGATCATACTACTGAAACAAGGGCTGAGATCTAACAACCATAATGATAAATAGAATAAATCTGAAATGGGCATGACAGAAAATAGAACATGAACATAATAGAAACTAGCGTACATGGTTAGAGTTCATTGGTCAGTTCTTGGCTTAAGGACAAGAATGGCCAATGGCAAATGCTAGAATCTCAGATGGACACCTACCGGATCCTTGGCTTGCTGGCATGGCTCCTTGGAATGCGTCCATACTAGTTGGTGGGATCGAATGGGACTAATGAGCATGCTTCCCCAAGCTCGGCTGACTGCTACAGGGCCGAAATGGGCTGCTACAGAGGTTGGGCTGCTGTTGGCATGCTCCCCTAGCTGATCAGGTTGATGGCGACCTCCTCCCTTGGCGATGTTCCAAAACAGACGCCATTAGGGTTTATCCCCATAAATAGAGGGAATCCCCATTATGGCTAGGGTTTAGGGTTTGATGGAGATGACCTAAGGTCTAGGATCGTGCCACGTGGCAGGACAAGTTAGTAGTATAATATATTGGCACAATGCCTTATGCGCAATATATTGTGTCTAGGGGCACGCCGCCCCATGGGGTATCCTATACCGACTACTAGGTATACAAGGTACATGACGTACGTACCGCATGTACCAGTGACGTGTCCAGTATAATATACATATTTATACCGTATATTATTATGGAACGTCACACATGGCAAGGCCATTGATGCTGAAAATGTGATTTTTGAAGTTACATAAGCTATAGTTGCTTCCTTCTAGCTTCCAATAACTTTCCCTGGTGCTAATGACATCGCTGAGGCTATATGGCATTGAAAGGAGGTTCGGTCTTTTGAGAATGCTTTAGCACTCTCATTTGAAAAAGTTCTCCTTCCACATCGATTCATAATCCCATCCCACTTCCATGGTCCCTTTTGTTTCAATCTCTTTTATAGTTAGGTAGATTGATAGATAGTACTTCTTTATATCATACCACATACCAGCATCTCATAGGGACACATGACGGTCCTAATTGCTAACCCAAAAGATTGTCCACCAAAACTACATGGAGGAGACCACTGCTCGTGCAATGTCTCGTGAAAGTAACAGTTGAAGCACAAACTGTATGCACGCACAAATGAACATATATGTCCACAATAATTTATTTCACTGTTTCTTGATGAATCTTCTATATTTAATAGCACTTTCTAAACCTAGACCTCATGGACCTACTCCATTTGCTACAATGCCACTTTAGGATTTTCATCTTTCACCTCCTACCATTGCTCCATTATCTAGAGTTAGATGTCCTATAATTTCTTCTTCTGCAATTGCTTCTAGTACGGAATAACCCACAATTACCTTGAATTACCTCAGTCGTCGGATCCGTCAATCCGTATGTTGGGGCTTCTGAGCGCCTCTCGTTTCGATTATGGTCAATTATGATTGGGGACGCCTATGCTTTTGAAATATGAAATACTGGTTTGCAAAAGGTTTTGAAATCTGAAATACGGGGAATCGAACCTTTACCAAAATAATTCAATGTTCTAGTAAGACTGCTTTGACCAAGACAACCAGCGAGCTAATGTGATTATTTTTTCTATTAAATCTATGTTTTTTTTTATAACAACCCACCTAATTGTTTTAGGAATATGGCCTATGGTTTCGACCATGGTCATTTATACATCCATATTAAATCCCCCTGGAACCCCCTGTTATTGTGCTACATATTATAGCTTCATCTCCCACTATATTATCTACTTTCCCATCTCAAGGGCTACTCTTGATATTGTGCCGTTTACTATATCCGAGAATGTCCTAAGTGTATGGACCTAATAAAAGCATCTTCCTTAAATCCAGTTTTGGAAAAACCACATGAAGTGACAGTTCATCCAGATGTAACAGGAGCCATTGCGGCTCTGTCTGTGATGTCTTCTTTTGTGTTTCAGTCATCACAATCTCTACAGATTCCTAAGATTGTAATGGAGCAAGGTGATGGTTGGAGATTGTTATGCTCAAGAAGACAGCTAGAAAGAAGCGATCTTCAGCAGTCATGGGCGAGCTAGAAGGTAGACATACTAAATGAAATTATGAGATGTACTGATAGCCTTGCATAGCGGGACATTTTGTCCCTTTGAGTTTAAAACCTGTCGTTTTTCTTGGATTGGTAATAAAATTTATTTCTCGTCCTTTGGAAAAAAAAGAAAGAGAGAAGGAAAATCATTTCTCATATGTACGGGCATATCCTCAATGCTCTCCACTCCTCGCATATATGCTCCTCCCATTCACACACATAGCGAGCACCAACACAAAAATCAACCCCTTGTATCATTTAGATTCAACATTTAATGTAGTGGTTTACGTGTGGGTGAGGATAATATTACCCTGGTTTCGGTGATCCCGGAGGTGTTAATTCTGGCCTCCGGTATCACCCACCATTCTCGACGGAATCCGTTCTGGGGGCCCCCGTTATACCGTACTGACACACGTCAGTAGGCCTGCACCAATCGTGGCCGTCCATGATTTCGGCTCATCCTGGCCGTCCACCGACCTCCCATCCTACGGTATCACCATAAAAAAGTGATGGTGATCACCTCCTCCGGGATCACCACCCTGGTGATTCCGGAGAAAGGGATCACCTGGGGATTTTTTGTTTTTTCCAATGGTTAAGGGGGGATTGGGAGAATTCGAAGATAAGAATTTGAAAAAACTACAGTAGAAACAGGGGAATTAAGTGCAGAGCGATGCTACAGCAGTGCTCTTCCAGCTTGTTTCACTGTTTGATGAGCAATCCTATGCCCTTCAACATTTTTTATGCTGATTCTCTTCCCTTTTCAGCACTTTTGATCTTTTTTCCTGTAACTAAAGATGAGACATACACCTGAATCAAAACTGAAGGGTTGAAAACAGGGGTGAACAGAGTTTCAGATTGGGGCTTTTAAAGAAGCGGCCTTTTGCAGGAGTAAATTTTGCCTTATTTTCGTACTTTGGTTTCCCTCCAGGATTCATTTGCCACTGCTTATTGTCAGACTGATATTCTTTATTGTAGGACTGATAATCTTTGTTGAAGGATGGCATCTCTTTGTTCTGAGACGACACTTTTTTGTTAAGAGCTGGGAAAGACTTGTCGAAAGATGGAATCTCCTTGTCATAGAAAGAAAATTCATGAGGCTTATTGTAAGACTGCAAAGTTGTGGCAGCAGCTTTCCACTTCCAATATAATACAGCGTTGTCCTGATCTAAAGTTTGAGCCGGGTTCCAGAAGTTTGCCATTGAACTTTACAATCTTATCACACCACACTCTTCCGGATTAGCTCGATCGAAAGGGCGCGCCAGAGCTGCCTCTTTGCAGGAGTAAAACACAGCGAGATGCATCAACACAACTTGTGCCAGCCGAGCTAATGCTCAATCCCCTTTCTGTACAGCCTTCTTCAAATCCAGGATTCATATCTAAAATCCGCTGACTACTATATGGGCAACCATAGCCGATATGGTTTATGCTAGTTCACAAATATGAACCCAAATTAAAGCTTTGCAACTCAGGAAGGATAATTCAACAGCAAAAACCTGCAACCAGTGTTGGAATTTGATGGCCCACCCCTAATTTTCCAGGGACGGGCAAAATGGATTTACGCCCTTCGCGTGACATGTTCTTAAATTCAAGCCTTTCAAATGCAATACAAAAATTTAAGATGACAGAAACCAAATTTTTTCCTCAAAAACATAGAACAAGGCATATTTCTATTATAAGTTCATGAAATACATAATGTTCTTACATAGATACTAGTGAAACAAAAATAGTAGTTTAAAGCTTAAAATCAATTTTAAAGTAGGGTAGCATAGACCTACATTCATTGCCGTTTCTTCTCTTGGTTTTCCCTTTAGAACATGCTGTGAATTGAAATGGGAATGACTAAGAAAAATAGAAATCAAGAAAATAGAAAAATAGAAGCATCAAACAGAAGCATTGAAGCCAAAGCTTACCTGGTTGTTCTGGATCCATGCTTGGTTTGCAGCAGTAATCAGACAATCCAGATTCTTGGGCCAAAAATTACAGAAAATTGTGATCCTGGTAGCTGAAACAACATTGAGTTTTACAGCAGTTGGAATTCTACAGAAAATTGAGATAATGGAGGATGCAAAACAGTAGAACAATAAGAAAGAATAGAGGATGCAAAACAAAAACATTAAGGCCTTGAGAAATCACAGACAAGAAATTGGAATACAAACAAAGACCATGGCAGATCAAAGAATTTAAGCTGGTGTAATATATGCATACAGAGTACTATATCTTTGTGGTGTGCAGAGTACCTTGGGCTAAAAATAATTTAGGAAAGAAGAGGAAGCACTAAGTTTAGCCATATTATATGCTCTAATGAGCAGGTAAAGCAGGCTGCTCAGAAAATATATAAAAAAAAAAAAACACAGTCCAAAGCTAGATAAGCCAAACACACCATTCGAAATCAGGAAAGATAGAGATGTTTTGGAGACTGGATAGATATATACCTGAAAAATGAACCCAAGAATCCGAGGAATGCAACAAGGAATGCCGAGGAATGCAACAAGGAATCCGAGGAATGCAAGCTCCGGCAACAAGGAATGTCGAGACTAAGAAATAATCTTCCCCGAGCTCTTAGATCCGCTAGAGCTGCCACCTGATTAGACCTCGTTTGGAGTCAGATTCCAGCCCTGGCTGGCACTGTCATTTCAAAAATCCACGATGCCTGTGCAATGCAAAAATATTAAGGCTTGGATTGGATGAACCTTGCTGGGGCTGCTGGGATCCGCTTCAAACGGCTGGTCCTGGTCGTTTGATCGATTATGTTTGTTCCATAAATGCAGTCTCTCCCTTTTCTTTCCGTCGAATCAGCTCCACACTCAGGTTTGGTAGGCAAATTGGCAACCACAAGACATAATCGTAGAAGAGGCAAAAAAAATTTCTAACGGCCGAAGCGTATTTTGTTGGTTGGATGGTGGTGACATGCATGCAAATATTAATAAAATATGTTCAATGGTATTGGTTGGTGGTCACATTAACGTATATTTTATTTAAGTTTGTTAAAACTTGCGGTGTATATGTGTATACAAATGTATAATAAAATGTTATATAAATTGTTATTCGGATATATAACTAGAAAAATGAAAGGCAAATCTTTAATCCTAGCCTTTCAAATGACGTGCATATCTTGTAGTTGCCCTTCTCTATGACGTGCAATTGCATAAATGCTGCCCTTCATTTGCCATACAATTTTTTTTTTTATGTCTTTTGACGGGCAAAAATCCTCAAAACAGGCGTGAAAGCCGTCAAATTCCAACCCTGCCTGCAACCGACATTAAAAACATAAATTCGTATGGAACCCAGTTCTTGGCAACAGGTAGCAAAACAAGGCCAAAGACCCAATTCTTCCTTCGTTCAAATCTGGTGGCCAAACAAGGGATTGAGGCGGACCCTGTGCCAAAGGCAGAACATAATAACAGGATGGTGATCTGCTAGAATATAGGGTTTGGGGATTTTTGAAAATGCAAGGGCGACCGAGGAAGAAGAGGGGGGAAAAGGGGAGAGAGAAAGAAGAAAAGGGGGGAAAAGGGGTACGCACACAGAAGGTTATCAGGTTGGTGATTCCAGAGGTCGGGATCAACCCATTCCAGAGGTTATCAGCCTGGGCATGGTGATCCCTCGGAGGAGGTGATCACCGTCACTTTTTTATGGTGATAGTGGAGGATGGGAGGTCGGAGGACGTCCAAGATGAGCTGAAATCATGGACGGCCACGATTGGTGCAGGCCTACTGACGTGTGTCAGTACGGTATAACGAGGCCCCATGGAATGGATTCCGTCGAGAATGGGTGGTGATACCGAAGGCCGGAATTAACACCTCCGGGATCACCAAAACCAGGGTAATATTATCCTCACCCGTTACGTTTGTGTTGGAGATGATATAAAGATGAAATTCAAAAGCACTAACCTCATTGTCCTTTCTGTTAGCCTTATAGGACCATATACAGCTTAACAATGAATAGCATTACATGTTATAAAATATATTAAAAGTCTTGTTGTACTTTGTCTTTTCTTGCACTCAAATTTCAAAAGTTAACAGAAGAAAGAAGATAGAGACTTACCTTTAATACGATAAAAGAAGAAGATAGAGACTCGCCTTCAATACGATTTCGATTTTTTTAGAACTACAAACTCATAAACAGGTTATTGTTAACTTTAGAGGTAATTCATCTAGTTTGTGAAATCTGGTTTTTGAGGTTACGCCATAATTGTGTAAGCTTAGCGTGGTTATCCCTACATAAACAAATATATTATGCAGGCGTATGATATCACTTGGCATATGTATGTTATTGATGATAAGTATACATCTGATTCTTCAAAACAATAATAATAACAACAATAATTGTGTAAGCTTAGTCCTATAGACCATTACTAAATATATCCAAACAATAAAATGGATATGATATCAAGCAAAGCTGAGGGAGCTAGTTTTTGCCACAAACAGGACTATTAATAATGTAGTTTGTGTATGAGTATAGCTGAAGATAACACTAGCATACAATTAGATTCACTGTTTACCCAGAGATCATGCTTCTTAATGAGCTAAAATATTACTAATTCCACATAGAGGTTATAAATTAAGACTGACTTGTCTGTAAGGAATATAAAATACCCAATCAGTGCAACGAATTCACATATCCAACATAGCAAATGACACGATAGAAGCACACTAGCATTTATGCAAGTGGCTCGATATTTGTTGTCAACAAATGTGGACAGAGAAGGTTGGTTGGTGGTGGACAACATGGAGGATAAAACACATATTTTAAACACAAACAACTTATCTTATCTAGAAAGATGGAGGAGAAAAGCCGAGCTTATCCATTCAAGGGAAAGAGAAGGCATGCAGAAGACATGATGCAGAAGAGGTGTGAGGCTGGGATGACCAGGGCAGAGGGAAACAGTGTAAGGCACGTCACCGAGGACAACGGGTCATGAAGGAAATATAAAGGGATGAATTGAATAAAATTGGGTAGAATAACATGTTGACTAGACGTGGGGGAACAATTGGGCATGGCACCAACTCAAAGTCTCCTGAGTATGAAGGAAAGAACCAAAGGCTTCGTGTAAATGAATGAACCAATGGTTTCAAAAAATTCCCTTGTAAAAAATACTAACAAGGAAAGGACCAGTGGTTTAAAAAAATTCCCTTGTAAAAAATGCTAAGGAAAGAACCAATGGTTTAAAAAAAGAAAGAAAATGCTATGAAAAAAAAAAAGAAAAAAAAAACATTTATATGCCCGGACTTCAACGCGCTCTCCAATCTAGTTGAGGATGAGCCGGCTGTGTATTTCCTTGTCTTCTGTTCGCTCTATCGCTTCTCCTTCGCCATAACTCGCCGCTGTTGCGTGCCCCTTTTCTCCACAACGCTCTCAGCACGTAGATGTTTTCAAAAGGCCCTTGTAAATTTAACCCATTCTCAGAAGTTTCCCTCTCGCCCCCTTTGCATTCGAACCTTTACTTTGTCTGTTTAAATTTAGTTTCTTCCCTATCTCCTCCGGACTCCTCCTAGCCGGATTATCCTGGTTTTTATTGTTTTTAGCCGGTTTGGCTGGTCTATTTTTATTGGGTTTCAATTGGGTTTCAATTGGCAAAGCACTCAGTTGATTTGAAGCTTTTTGGCTTGGCTTGCTAATCGGATTACAACAGAAATTTCGGTATCTCATACTCGTTCTACATCAAAGTTCTGGCCTTGTATATCTTCATTGGTAAGGTCTGAGATGGCTGATTATGTGGTCTTAGATGTTGATCGGCTCACGGCTTTACCTACGGCCGCGGATTCTTCTGTAGAAGAAGTAAAGACAACTTGTAAAGCCTTCCAAACTTCTCAGTCAATCAGTGAACATGTTGTGCTTGTTCCGCCAAGGGACGAGCCTTGGGTTGAAGATCCCTCTGTGGCCTTGCTATCTGGAGATGGTAGTGGAACGGATAAAAGCTTGGTTGAATGCAGAATATGCCAGGAAGAAGATGAAGTTGGAAATCTTGAGAGTCCCTGTGCTTGCTCTGGTAGTGTAAAAGTGAGTACATATTTTTTCTCATGTTGTATAGACCACATAGAAATACGAATTTACTCTTATGCTGTTGGATATTGCATCAGTATGCACATCGTAAGTGTGTCCAGCGCTGGTGTAACGAGAAAGGAGACACCATCTGTGAAATCTGCCAACAGGTAAGAATTAGCCTACAATTTGGTTATGTTCTCTATAAGGCTGTGATAAAAGTGGAGGCTGCTAGCAGTGGGATCTTTTCTGCTAATAAACAGTTCATTTCATTTTGCTAAGTCAATGTATATGGGCTGTAAGTTTTTATTTAATATCTATCGTTGTTATTGCAATTGCAGCCTTACAAGAATGGTTACACAGCACCACCTAAACCACCACAAACTGATGATCTTCAAGTTGAAATCAAGTAAGTCTCAACCTGGTGACAGCATAAGTTGCTATGAAATAATTTAAATTTGTAACCAAATAAATTCAACCAAATGTATAAATTCAGATGCTTAAATGGCATTAATAAGTTACGAATTTTTCATTTCCAAGTTTCACTTGGTATTCTAATTTTTTATATGAATTGGGGTCTCTGAACAGTGATGACTGGGGAATTACTGGTGCCCATCAACTGGACTTACGCGATCCTAGAATACTTGCAATGGCAGCAGAAAGACATTTCCTTGAATCTGATTACAATGAATATGCGGCAGCTAATGCCAGTGGTGCTGCATGTTGTCGTTCAGCAGCTCTTATTGTAAGATTGCACACTCTCTCATATAGATATTTCTTTTTCAAAAAGACGAAAAGAATATGGGGCGCCATCTCTTGGAACTTTTGCATTTTGTAATACCATGAACAGCTGCTAGTTCCAATACCTGGCTTTTGTTCTAATTGCACGATTCGCTAAATATATATTTTACGTTGCAGCTCATGGCTTTGCTTCTTTTGCGTCATGCTCTTGCCATGGCAGCTGCTGGAGCTGATGAAGACACTTCGACATTCTTCACAGTATGTTTTGAGACCTTGTTGATGTATTATAGTTCTTAAGAACTTAGTCTGATATCCGTTGTTTTCTTGGACCAGCTTTTTGTGTTGAGGGCAGCAGGTTTCCTTTTGCCATGCTACATCATGCTTCGTGCATTAAATATTTTGCAACGACGGCGTCAACGGCAGGTGAAAATTTTGGTTTTATGTGGTCTTGCACAAAATGAAGGTTCAGGAACACGTGTTGTGGTAATAATGTTCATGTTGAGAATGTAATATGTACTAATGCTGTTTGATGCTTTGCATGCAGGAGGCAGCACTAGCAGCAGCAGAAGTTGCAATCCTACTTCAAGCTGGTCAAGCAAGGGGTCCTCGTTTTCCGTTATCTCCTGCAGCTCAAACCCAAGAGGTTCCAGTTGGCACGGGCTAAAAATTGGCGACAACAAAGTTGCCATTTCTATCTCTTCTGTAGTGTAACGCTGCTACGATTAGATTTTCTTGAGTTCCCAGAAAAGCTAAATTTGAATATACGGGACTCAAAATGCAGATAGCAGTCTTTGATGTAAATAATGAGCATGCTGGGCCAAGTTAACGGGAATAAAACTTGAAGCATGCTGCATATTCATGCCCTTTATGGGGCAGACCACACCACTGTTTCTTATGAAGCATATTTCATATATGAACAAAAGTGGTGAATTATGAGCACATATATGTTTCATAGGATAGAATTGCTGCTGAAAGTTTGTAAAATTATAAAGTTATGGGTAATAGCCATTCTGGAATAGGATCATGGCAATTTATGCTGGGCCCTGGTTTGGAAGCAGAATCACATCTGTAGGATATTGGGTTCAATAAAGGACATGAAAATCCTTCTGCATGTTATTTAGCAACATTAAAAAGTGATGGATCAGAAATGTTTTCTTGAGCCCAAAGCCTATAGAATCATTAATTACCGGCAAGGTGCAGAAAGATCTGATACACATTCATATTTTTAATGGATTAAATTTGCAAATGTCTATTATGATTGACATGCTCTGCCCAACTAATGATTCGCCTAGTCACGACAAGATTTTTTTTGTATATACTGTTATGAACAGTATTCCACATGGTTTATTTCTTGTTATTGTCCGTTGTTTTTGTCCTTGATTATTTCAAACTACAGGCTACGTGCACAAATCCAAAACATATACAACTCAACTGTTTGGAAATCATTGCATGTTGTAATGTAGCATTTATTGACATTTTTGAAATTGCAATGTAGCATTTGTTGTACATGAAAATTATTGCATGTAACAATGTAGCATTTGTTCATTTTCAAAAATTTTGCATGCAGCAATGTCGCATTTCAATAAATTGTATATCAACACTGTTGCACGTCGCAATGTAGCATTCGTTGACATTTTCAAAATTGTCGCATGTAGCAATGTAACAATTGTTGACATTTTCAATAATTAGTAGACTTCGAAGGACGAAGGAGAAAGGGAAAGTGAGGATATAAGCTTTAGTCGTCCTCCAAGGCTAGGCGAGTCTTGGCAAGAAGAGATATCTTTGCTTCCTCTACTTAGAGGAGAACCTTCTAAGGAATAAGAATAAGAATAAGAATATGAATGAATAAGATTTTTATCGTTCACGGAGGCCAATTGGCCACGGAAGGATGGAATGAAATGGCATTGAACCTTCTAGGGAAGGATGGAATGAAATGGTATTTTTGACACACTAGAGGCACACTATGTTCCATGTGAGTGAGGTCTCATAATCAACTTACAAAGTCGGCCAAAACATCATTGTAGCATTTGCAGACCCTTTTTAATGCATTCTAGGTATAGAGATTGACAACACCTAGATGAATGTTGTGTGGGTGTGTGTCTATTGTAGATCATACAACATTCTAATTGTCCATGTCATACTTAGCGTGGTAGCTTCAAACTTGGCCAAAACATCAAATGTAGCATTCATTAACTTATTTAAGGTGTAGAATAGTTCCATCCTAAAGTAGTGTGTGATGACCGTTGAGGATTCCATCTTCCTGAATTCTCAATGACAATTATCTGACCATCACAACACTTGAAGGCTAGAACTATGTAATACCATTTTTTAATATATTTTTTATATAGAGGATCGACCAGCTGTAAAGGAAGATGTTGAGGATGTGACCACCTTTAGAAGGAGAAGAAGAAGGGCATTTTGAGGCCCACATGTCTATGAGATGCACATGCAATACCAATATGCTGTTGGTTCTAGAGGATTATGTCGGAATTCATGTGTCTCCTTTCCTATGTGATCTCTTGAATATGAGTCTGACTGACTACCTATGTTGGGTTTAGAAGTTAAACAAATACGAAAAAAAAGACCATAACATGTTTATTGTTATATTATATATATTATATATATTGATGTTCTATTATATGTTCCTTTCGAACATGAGAGAGTGGAACTTATGGAGTGGAAGCAATATAGTTGAAGGGAGATGGTTTGCAATAAGAAGCTCCAGGGCAATCTAGCTTTGGTCCTGTAGGCTTGGCACTTGGATCTGTATAATCCATGGAAGCAAATCTCCTCTTGCATTTTTCATCACATTCCAAATGTGGTAGCCCTTTGTAAAAGAATCCCATCATTTTTCTGGCACTTGCTTTTGCATCCTGTAAAAAGGAAGAAAGGGAGCGTTAAGCATAATTGAATCTTACAAGCAAAAGCAAAGCATCATTCCACATTATTTCGTGCAAGAAAAATGCAGAGCATCATTCTCGAGTTAAAGCCAGCCTTAGTGATGAAGCATTTCTTAAATTTAATGTGATACTGATTGTCTAAGCTATGTTGATTCATGTTAAACGTACCAAGGCATGGGTATTCTCTTTAAGTCCTGCATGGAAAGGCAAGTAAAATGTGTTAGAAATGTAAACCAAATATTCCCAAAAAAGGGAATAAACCTAAAAAGGGAATTAAATTTAAAAAAAGATCTGAGGAAAGGATCTTACCGGGGCTGGCAAAAGCAGGAGAAGATGCTGAAAGCAGGATGATGAGGAAAAAGACAGACAGCTTCATTTTGAGAAGGGCTAGATGGTCGATCGATGGGTAATAAATTTGAGACTTATATAGCTCTTTCTTTTCACGAAGAATGGTATGTATGTCTACGTTTCATACGAGAAAATGGGCTTCACGGATTCGAACGGAGATATGCAGGATCTTCGCTGGAATCGAGCGTTTCGTTCATCCCGGACATCAACTTTTGGCTTCACGGCTGATTCCGGGAATCGTAAAGTTGAATTTCTTGTTTTTCTTTTAGACATGCCACATCAGCATGCATACCAAGTTTGGTCTTGTATCCATTCTGCTGCAATTTCTATATATATTGATGTATTTATCCATCTACCTTGACTTCCCATTGTACTAGTTTCCCAGTTAATATAAATCGTCTCTCGTTCTTAAAAAAAGAAAATCTATCTATTTATTAATGATCCCATGAATAAGATACGTCGACGTGTAGGCAAGTTTGTATGCATGCCACCTCAATGCTGGTCCTCTAGCAGAGTAGATCAAACAAGCTGCCTTTAGAGGACCACTATTAACCCCCTTGATGTTTGTTGCCTTGCTTTAGGAGGAGGCAACTTTTCGCGCTAACATGCATCTCAAGTCTGGCTAAGCTGTACCATCCTCACAGGACCACATCATCATTACAAAAGCCAAGCAAGCATGTGTTGTAGGGACCAGTTGAAGATGTTGATACTTGATAAACAAATCCTATTAGAATTTAGAAGAAAAAAAGGAAGAAGAAGAAAAAGAAGAAGAGCCAGAGATATACCTCTCTCATGTGCCCCTGAGGAGAATTATAAAATATTTTTACTATCTACTTTATCTTCGGTTTGTCTTCAAATTTGAAATATTGTCCACCACCTATCAACAATGTTGTGCAAGTTTTACCTCCTATTTTCCACTAGCAAGATGATACTAAGAAAGTGATTGCATTTATATATATTCTAAAAGTTGCTAGTGGGAAAGCAAATTTTCAACCAGAATGTCTACAAGGAAGAGTACATATTTACTAACGTAATAGAGCTATTTGATAGGATTGTTCCTATGTTACAACTAATTTTGTCTAGGAGAGAGTGAATGTGAATGTGACCCAAAGATAATAGGTTTTGTCGTAAGCAAACAACGAATTCAATGTGCCTACTTTACAATACATCCATGAATTCTAGCATCACAGCGAGGGGTTTCTTCTGTAATTTTATACACTTGTTCCCTATTTAATAAGATTTATTGGTCGTATATCACGAGGCCTAGTAATTAGTACTTCTAAAGTGTGCATTGTATTCTATTATTTAAAATCCATGTTCCCAATGGTTTACCCCTTTTGTATTTATCTCTATGATTCTTCAAAAATGGCATGCATGCAAGGCTCGAGCCGTTTTACTTCAGGGTTAGCTGAAGCATTTTAGGTATTTCCTAGTTGTACGGGAGCTTGGCCAAGCATCACCCATTCTATTGAAGGCTTCAATCGAGCTATTGTATGCAATATTTCAAGGCTGTTGGAGTGTGGCGATCTTTTTAACAACAACTCCTTTAGCAATCTCTGCCGCAATCCCTTCAACCGAATCCCTACGTGGCTGCAAGGTACTTGAAGATATTTTGGGTCTATATGCGTAAAAGACAATAAGACTCCATTATGCCCTTTCCTCCAGTCATATGTCGTCACATGGCATTTTTAGCCTACTTTCTTTTCCGACAACTACATTTTAATAACGCTGTGTTTTTTGCATGATGTTTTTTGCTCTAACCGTCGGATTGCTGACACCTGGCGCAGAACGGATGTCCAACTTTCTTCCACGTTATTGAGAAGCCCATTTAGTGGGCTTTCCTGTTGTGTCAACCTGTCTCCGTGCTACCGCGTTTCGGCAGGTTTCAGAGCAGGAAAGCCCACTAAATGGGTCTCGAGGGATCCACCTTCTTAGTAAGGCATATGCCACCTGCGTGTATAGGGTGGTAAAACAACCCCTCTGTATGCGCTATTTTTAGATTAAAAACTCCTACTGTACGATATTTGAATATTGCTATAGACATAACCATTCCCGAACTTATACGTCATTTTCTTGTTTAAAAACTCCTCCTGTATACATTAATTGTACGGCAAAAAAATGCCAAGAATTTTTTTCAATCTCAAAACAACGGCCCTCTCCGTATAATATGTCTTTGCATTCCCCGCCATATAACCCCTCCCATTCATGTATGAATAAGGAAAAACCATACTTTTTCATTACGTATACCAACGGGGGAGTCCTAAATTTGAACCCCTCCCAGCCATGCATGTGGCGATTAGAAGGTCTTATAGGTGACTCCCCCTTGAAATGGGCTTTCCTATATACGAAAATGGCATGCTTATTTTCAGTCAATATAACAGTGGCAAAGAAGGTTCATTTCAGGATTCTATAGGGCCATCCTTCGCCTCGTTTCAAGTTGAACTTCAGCATTCTGTTGTCATGTAAAGCTATGGTGAAACAAGTACCTTGAAGTAGTCGATTTGCAATGAGAGACTTAAGATGTAAAATATCATCCTTATTACATGGCTTGCAGTGTAGAGTGATATTGATGTCAGACTGGACAGATAATCACTTTCGGGTATTCTTATCACTTGCGAAAAACTGATGATTCTTATTGCTTGGTGCTACTTGAAGTGGGACAGAAAAATCAGAAGACTCTGAAGAAGGTAATGCGGTGCAATATCAGTGCCTTTAAAGAGATTGCATTAAGAACATAAGAGCTAGCCGACACTTTGTTCAAATTTGGCTGAGATTTAGCCTCAACAACACTCACAAGCGATGATGACAAGGCCATGCAGTTGGAGGCCATGAGCAAGCTGAAGAAATATGCTAACAAGTATCCACTCGGACTTAACGCATCCCGACCACGTAGATAGACTTTTCAGGTCTACAAAAGCTATATGTATTAGTAGAAGATTCGACAAGCAGCACTCAATAGAAATTGCAAATTCGATGATTGAAAATCTTGGACAGGTGCTAATGCCTGCTGATGTAGTACCTTCTGATAGGAAAACAAGTTTTAATCTGGAATAAGCTGGACAATTTTATCGACAACCTCGACATCCACTTCATGATAATAGACGGTCAACACTACATAGAGGCCTAAAAGGTTCTGGTTAGGCAAGCCCAGAAAATTAGAAACAATCAATTCATCAGGCTATATCAGGCCAGGAATTGCCGATTCCTAAGGGGTGCAACAACTGCTACTGAGCTTGTCGAAATCAATGCTCGTATTAACGACATGGTAAGACATTCTTATACAAAAGGTACGCATGTTCTCTCTTTTAGTATTTCGTATAGTTTAAAATCGCGCCAGACGCGTTTTCCTATCCTGGGACTTTTATGCTTTTATGGCTGAAACCAATTAAAGCAAGAGTTTCTTAATAGGAAAATCATGTTGCCTAAATTATTTTAGTATCCTCAACAACTAGATATATTATGAAATAGGAAATCGTATTTCTCAAAGTTTGAAATCGCGCCAGGCGCATTTTTCCTGTTCGGAGGCTATCATGCTTTCTGGCTTAAACCAGTTAAGGCATAAGACAATTACGAATTACTTCCAAAGGTACAAGTCCGTTGTAGAGGATAATTATCACACACCTCACTCCAATATCTGTTCAAACCACATCCACTTCATCTCCTCTGCAAATGAAACGAATTATGCTTCCAAAGAAATAAGACCCATAGTGGCATACAAGTCGTCACTTCATTTTTCAAGCCATCTATAGTAGTGCACAAAACTTTAGCGCAGTAAGAACTAATAATTAGCTCCACAACTGGGGATTTAGTTTTTTGTTACTTGCTATAATGATTTAGCATGTTGAAATCTATGAAATACCCCTAGATTAAGGATTCTTGTTGCACTATCTGGTCTCATAGACTCCAGGGTCAGGTTCTAATTGATGTCATGAAGCTCCGGTTTCTAAATCAATTGCATTATTCGATTTTTAGTTATGATGCATCCGGAATGTTTCTATCATAATAAGCAATTAATTACTTTGAGTGAACGACATTGCCTGATGCATGTCTGCTGCTATATATAGTTTTCATAATCTGCTACTATAAGTTTAAGACCACAATTAAACTATAGTCTACAAAATTGTTCAGTGAGTAACATGAGACATAAGGTGCAGTTTAACCAATACATCATACTTTGCATTGGATAGCCAGCTATGCATGACATTATTTCTCTACTTGATGTATAGATCATCTATAGATTGTAGTGTCATTCTCGTGGACTGAATGATTTGGCTTTTCTGTTCTCATTTCAGGTGAAGATGTCCCATATTTGCAACGTACAAATGATGTTTTCCAGCCATTTCAACTTGTAATATATCATTTTCATCTAAAGATACATGAATCTTGCAAGAAGGGGCTGAGTCTAGCAAGATAATAGTATGGCATTCTTATATTAGAATAACTGTCTGCCAATGATCCACAACACAATGTTGTTTTTAAGCATGCAAAAGATGGTGCTTAGTAGCAGACCATGTTATAGAGAGGATATGAACAGTGATAATTAGCTTAGTACTTGATATATGCTTGCCTCAAGCATTATTTTGCCAATTTCTCCCATTCTCAAATTTTATTTATGCAGTCTTATCTTGGGTTTAAGGTTTCATGGAGTTCCTTTGGAGCATTGGAATTATGTTCCAAAGGTGTATTTAATTAAAATGGGACAAATCTGGCAATTTGGGAATTCATCAAGGGGGGTTCATAGTGGCAAACCATACATGACTAGTGAATGACCCTTAGGGGGTTTTTTCTACATCGAAACATACATATACTCATACATTGAATATGATTTTTTCTTTTTATTTACACCATACCAAGTATGGGAGTGGCTCTTTGATCTTCCAATGTCAGAGGGATCTTGTACCTTTAGTCTTCATATTTGTACATAGGAAATAAGTACTTATATGGGAGGGGTATATTTACCACTGACAAAAATGCATGTATAAGTATGGCGGGGCTTCAACAATTATAAAATTATGAGACCTTATGGGAGGGGGTTTTCTACATGAAAATGTGTATACAGGGGGTTTCTTCTGATCCTGTGCACGCAGATGACGTGTCCCCTGTAGCTTAGGTGCATCCCCTGGGGAATTCATGGCTTTTTTGGAGTGCTCATAAAAAATCGACCTGGTTTTGTTGAATACTATTGTTTTTGTGATGCATGTTAGATCATCTAGAACTTGATAATATATTTCAATTTACATCCAAAATCATATAAATATTAGATGATTGGCAGAGAGGCCTACCTCTTGTTGATTCTAGAATTGCATTTTTTCTTTCAAGCACTCCTTCTGGATATAGTGTTGGGGCAGCACTCTTTGAACCATGCACACCGTTCTCATTCACTTTGGATTGGTGGGGCATAGATTGAGACTTGTATCTCACGAAACTTTCAAACACAGCTATGACCAACTTTTTGGCTCTACATTGAAGAAAACTTGACAAGCAATTAGCAAAGAAGGACCTTTGCTGACAGAAGAATGCTTTCTTGCTTTTAGCACAGATAATACAATCCTAGAATCAATTTCCCTGCAAGTGGCTTCAGAAAGAGTAGCTGGCATTGGAGGATTTTAATGCTAATAGCCAAATCTCTGGCTTAAAAATAGAAGTCACAAAGACAGTGATGCAGGATGGCAATGTTCATCCACTTACAAGCTACGTTATTAATTATGTGAAATTTCCTCTTCAAGTATGTTACCAATGTCTTCTTATGCTAAGGTGGAATCAATAAGTGAAATTGAAAGTTTGTTTTGTTGAAGCCGCATGTGGCTGACTTGCAGAGTGTTGGGGATCGCCTTTGTGACGAATCTCTCATGAAGTTGAAAAAATAATAGTTTCTCAAATTTATAACTGGATGCAATTTGCTAATACTTGTTTAAAACTTTGGCCACTTCCAAGAAGCAGTTGAAGCACATGGAAGGAAGTTTGTTTTTCTTATGTTCATGCATGTGAATATTGGCTATTATAGGTGGATGATCTTGAAGATGTCAAATTTTTTTATAAAATGAAAGGCCATTTTGATGAGATGATTGGACTGGTCGAGAATGGCCTAGGGCTTGAAGGCCATTTTGCTGAGATGATTGGACTGGTTGAGAATGGCCTAGGGCTTGAGCATGCACACATGCGAGATCTTTACAGAGTTGGCTATTTTATCTGCCAAGTATTACCCAGCTTCATGGAGCATCTCAAAACTGTTCTGTTCTCGCATAAACATACCAAAACTTATTCGAGTGTTGAATGATCTACGATACTGGAAGATATTAACATATTAACCTACTTATATGTACAATATGATGAGTGTGATAATGCAGTTCCAAACATGCTAAACCATTCCACAGAGGCTTAGGATCATATCCACTTTAATGATATTATGGCAAAGATTACAAACATCAATTTGTACCACAAATCTAGTCAATTCTACCTCCAAGAGCATCCAGAATCCCTTAATGATCTACTAAATATCCTTTCTTCTCGGCTGAATCATGACCATGTATAGATGTCTTTTGAAAGGTCGATCCTGCTTTAGAAACAATAATCATGCAAAGATACATGTCAGCATTTCTGTCCCACTAACACAGAGTTCAATCTCTAGGCTAGGCATCTTCCTTTCTCAAGAATTATCTTATGTCGGTTCAGACAAGTAATAGTAAAGTCGTGAATGAAGTCTTATGACCTTTATATTGAGGAAGAGGATTACGATAAGCTGCGGATTTCTATGGGCATAAGCATGCTACAAGTGTCCACTTTTGGAACATGTCAAAGTATCTACATTAGGTACTTTAGGACTGGGTAATGTTACTTTGTTCTTTTCAATAAGACTAATTTCAAAGTCCAATATAGAAGTCAAAAGCATGTTCTTGTTGAAGGTTAAGGTAAAGACAACATTATTCAAAGTTAAACATCGCCAATTTTTTGTTTTGAAGTTGCATCCGGATGTCAGGGATGAGGTTTGGGGCTACCTCCACCTACCTTGACTTCCAATTGTACTAGTTTTCCAGTTCATATAAATCGTCTCTAGTTCTTCCAAAACAATAAACAAATAAATAAACATGAAGGAGAGGGGCATGTTATGAGATAATGGAGGACATTATATGCAGGTACACCTATTTATATGGTTCCAGAAGTGCTTGAAGGAACAATTGAATAATACACAAGGAAAATTGATGTTTTCATTTTGCCATGGTTTGCTCCAAAATTCTTCCAGGAACAAGCCATTCTTACCAGAGCAAATTAGGAATGAGATACCTGAAGGAAGCGACAAGGACTAACAATATTTTGAGCAGTCTCGCTGAGAGACAGCTTTGCCAGCAAAATACTTCATGATTTGATCAACTAGTCCATGATTGTTAGATCTGTAGACCTGCAACATCTCGACACATCAAGCAGATAAAAATCAACAGAGGTGCTTGAAGTAACAATACCTGAATAAAGAGAAATGGCCAATGCTTGTAGCAGAGAGTGCAGGAAAAATGCTGTTAAGCAAAATCCTAAAAGCTTTTCCTTTGAATGCTCTTTAAAACCTTCTTGGCAAAAAGCAGTCCGTGCTTAGCAAGAAAAGAAGTTGGCCAAATTTATTTATCCCTTTTCTCCTTTGTCTATTCACCTTTTTCTGCCTTCATCTTCAACAGATATTCATCCAACACAAGCTACCATGTTGATCAGGAAAAAACATTGGGACTTCCCCAGCACATTCTGCATCAAATAGTCTTGCCGTTTACGCCCAACTGCGTCAGTTGATCTTCGTTCAGGCACATCCAAGGGTTTCAAGCTTGTCCACTTCAGCACTGCTCCTATATGGCTGCCATGTGATAGCCTCAAATGGCAAAGAATGTCCTACCTGTGTTTGTGATCTGGTTTTAGCTCAATATTTGTGTAGTTCTGTACCATGCCATATATACATTACTTCTCATCTAACTTGCTTTCTTGTGTTTTGTACATCTTTAAAGAATTCAAAGTCCAAATATACGTTCATCTGTGCAAGAGAGCATGATGTAATTCCCATGCCACAAGGGAGTTACATATGCTCCTAAATCATTCATAATAGTTCCACAAAACAAGCTTGCAGATCAATTGTACAGTAAGGTACATCATCCAATCTTTGATGGAGGACAGATATTCATTGCATGTGTAAGAATTCCGATATCAACCATGAAACTATGGAGGTATATCAAATCTTTGTCTTGTATAATGAACTTTCCTACTCACTAGCCAACTGTTACTGTTTCCTTACTTAGACTGCCCATTCCCATTCTCATCGTGCATTGTCTGTTCAAATAAACCGTGCAGTTACTTGATTCTCTAGGCCTTGCTGTTTTGGATATTGGTTCATATCCGGATCCATTTAGAGTCCAATGTAGCAAAAAGACTCATAAAAAATGCTTGCCTCTAAGTATGCAAACTACCAAACACTGAACCTGTTTGTCATAATGCCTTCTAAGCCAGGCCATAGGTGAAGCGACTAGCCTCTGAGCTGGTTTATTTCACATTGTGCCCTAAATAGACGTTGGTGTCTGCTGCTCCTCAAAACTTGGTATCGCAAGTGGCTAGAAGTGCTGCATCAAGTGACAAGTGATCCATGTTATAGATGGTCAGACTACCACATGTCTTTGCAAGAACATAAACCATCTTTGAAATGATGCACCCAATTACTCTCCCGAAGTATTATTTCCCTTCTTTCAATCCTCGCTATAATCTTGCTAGCACTATGGCAATTGTTGCACATCCTCAGGTTTTTACTCATGTGTAATGTTTGCCCCTGTGGTGTATGGAGAAGCCCAAATGCTATGGCTAACTTCTCTGCATGTCCACACAACGACGCTTCCTTCTCCTCGTCAGAAACAGGTTTCCAAACAAGATCTAAATTTGATGCATAACCTTCTTCTCGAATGCGTGAATTCAAAGACTCTAACATTGCCAAAATTTCTTGACTTTGTTCATCGCCCACAACAAACTCATGCACCTTTTCATTGACTTCTATTAAGGCCTTTGCAGGCATCTTCTTCGCTCCTGCATGTTTTCGCAGTTCTTCAATTTTTTTTGCCTCCTCCAACCTACCAGCACTTCCATAAATGCTTGCCATAAGTATATAGGGAGCAGAATTGCCTGGATTCATCTGCACCAGCTGCTCAAAGCATCTCAGTGCCACCTCTGATTCCCCATATATTTTACAGGCACTGAGCAAAGCTGTCCATGTATCCTTGGAAAGAGGACACGCTGCAGTCCCAAGCAACTTATCTGCCTCAGAGAAGTGGCCTGATCGTGCAAGGAGATCAACCATACAAGTATAATGATGGGACGTGGGCTCAATACCATATTCTTCTTTCATCATTCTGAAATACTTTTGACCTTCAGACACCAAGCTGGCCCTACTGCATGAAGAAAGCAGAGAGATAAATGTAATAGCATCTGGTTTTATACCCTGGCCCTGCATGTCCTTGAAGCATTCTATAGCCAATCTACCCTCGTGATTCGTCCCATAACCACGTATCATTGCGTTCCACACTACAACATCTCGAAGAAACAGCTTATTGAATACTTTCCTTGCCTCTGATAGTGATCCACACTTAGCATACATGTCAATCAGACTGCTTCCAGCAGAAGCATCTTCTTCAAGTCCTTTTTCCTTGATTTTAGCATGCAGATGTCTGCCTTTGTCTAAAGCTCCTATTGCAGCACAAGTTTTCAAGCTGCAAATGTATGTGACTATGTTTGGAGATCTTCCCTCCAATTGCATCTGCTCAAAGCACTTCAGCGCTTCATGGCTGAGTCCATTTTCTTCATACCCTGCCATTAGGGTGTTCCATGACACATCATCTCGATTTGGCAACTTATCAAAAACTTCCAGTGCTTCTTGAAGTGAGCAACACTTAGTATACATGTCCACCAAAGCACTGCCGGCATAGGTATCTGTCCCAAACCCTCTTAACAAAATTTCCGAGTGTATTTTCCGGCCCCTTTCTATGCTCCCTATAGTGCTACAACTTTTCAAGATGCAAGCGTATGTGACAGAATCTGGAGACACGGCATCAACTTGCATACGCTCAAAATGTTCAAGTGCTTCCAAAGAAAAGCCATGTTCAGCATATCCTGCAATAAGTGCAGTCCAGGACACAGCATCTTGAAATGGCAGCTTGTCAAAGACATTCTGTGCCTCTGCAACTGAGCCAATCTTCATGTACATATCAACTAAAGCGCCACCTATAAGGACATCCATTTGCAAATCTTGCTGTGTAATAGCTGTATGTATTTGTCTCCCTTTGTCTATGTCTCCTAAAGACCCACATGCTTTCAGACTAAAAATCAAAATGAGAGCATCTGGAGAAACACCCTCTAGTCGCATTTGGTCATAACATGCTAACACTTTATGAGGAAGCTCATTCTCAGCATATCCTACGATTAGCATTTTCCATGACCCAATATCATGAATTGGCAACTTGTCAAAGATTTTCCGTGCATCCTCATGTGAGCCAAATCTAGCATACGCACTGATCAAGCTATTGCCAACAGAAAGATCCCTTTCAAATTTCTCTTGCACAACATTGACATGAACTTTATAAACTTCATCTACCTTCTGGCATGCTTTCAGGCAGCAAATGATGGTGACAGCATCTGGAAGCATGTCCTCCAGTTCCATCTGTTCAAAAAGTTTCAGTGCCTCCTGATTATGACCGTTTTCAACACATCCTGTAATTATTGAATTCCATGATACAATATCTCGAACTGGCAGCTGGTCAAAGACTTCATAGGCTTCTGAAAGAGACCCACACTTCGCATACATGTGGATCAACATATTCCCAATAACGAGGTCTGACTGAAGTTGCTTTTGTGGTATCTCAGCATGAATTTCACGGCCCTTGACTAGGACTCTAATGCCACAACATGCCTTCAAGGTGGAAAGAAACGTGACTCTGTTTGGGGACATCCCAGCCTGTTGCATCTCCTTGAAACAGCGTAATGCTTCTTCAGCAGGTCCATTCTCGGCATATCCGGCAACTAATGCATTCCAAGTCACAATATTCCGGGTTGCTAGCTTATCAAATACTTCCTGTGCTCCTGCAACTGATCCGCATTTGGCATACATATCAACTAAAGTACTACCAACATAAACATCTGTCTCCAGTCTGTTTTTGGTGATTTGAACGTAAATCTGCCAACCTCTTTCCATGTCTTTCAGTCTGGTGCAAGCTTTAAGTAGGGCTGTAAGTGTATGGTTACTAGGGTGGACATTGTCCTGTTGCATCTTTTGATACAAAGTAAGAGCATGCTGAGACTGCCCACAATCAACATATCCAGATATGAGTGAAGTCCAAGAATGCTCGTTCCTACAGAGCAGCATATTAAACACTTGCTGAGCATCAGAAATGCTGTGGCATTCCACGAATGCTGGCACGATATGGTTACCAACATTTTTATATTCTTCTAGGCCATTACAGATGCCTGCATCCACTTCCTTGGCATTTACTAACTTTCCATCTTTCCTGCACAGTTGCAACCTGCAGATGAAGTTCTCGATTGACTGTGGTTTCTGGCTCAAATAACTCGCCACGTTCTTTAAAGGCAACAATTTCCAAGGGCTACCTTCTGGATTTAAATACATTGAACACCTGTAAGCCATCTTCAGACACGGTTAAGTCATCTGCTGAACCATAGCTTCTTCTTGGAGCCCAAATTGAGTTAAGAAATCTTTTTTTCGAAGTAAGAACATTGAGTTCAATCTGTCATTTCAAACTAATCAACCAAAGCTTTTACCTTTAAAACTAACCCTGATAGCCACTTTGACAAAGACATTGTACGTACTATATTTCCTTCGTCTATGCCTCGAAGAATCAGCAGAGTGGCCCTGATATAAGCGCTCTGCAGGACCCAAATAATTAAACAATTTGCCAATATTATATGAACTGTAATAATGGGATACACGAACCTGGAGAGCTCGGTACTCTACAGCACCGGAAATGAGTGCCCATCCCAAAAAGAACTTGCCTATAGCTTTGAGGAAGTTATATAAGGTAGGGGAGGGTCGCCGGCCAGGTTCAGGTTTGCCCGACAGCCTGCACCCCCCTTGCCAATGTGGGGTTTTTTTTTTGGGATCGACCAGGTGGAATACTATTGTCGACCTGGAAGTAGCCTCTTTCGAGGTTCAGTGACATTGAGACCGCGTGCGTCCCGTCAAGCCGGCCGAAATCTTTTCAAATCTTTGAAGTAGGTTGAAAGCATGCAAGCCAGGCCTCCAAATTGGGGGTTCCTCCCAAGAAAATTCGGTTAATATTCTTAAAATCCGATATGTCGCAAAGATATCGAACCATTCCGGAACCCCATTCCTGACAAAATAATTGGTTAGCAGCAAAAAAAACTCTTTTATATTAACATAAGAAAGCATAAATCCGGTTGATAAATGTTTAGCCATAAATTTTTTATGCTCTACTAATTATAAAATACTATATACTCCCTTTCTTTCTTCGTAGACATATTATATATAGAAAAGGCGTTATATTAGCCTTTAAGAAATTAGGAGGGAAAATATTGATTAACTTCAAGTATGGCGGCGGGGAGACACACTGGCATTTCCTGTCGATATTTTAAAATGAAGGCATTTTACCTGTGGGTTGTAATATGTTAGGCAGCATTCTGTTGATATTGTAAAAATCCGGTTAGGTTCGATAAATAACCGTTTCTGGTTAAGTGAAATTTTAATCTGGAGGCCTGATGCAAGCTTGAATTGGCCGGCAGATCCAGCTCCTCTTTGCAAAATAAAGTGGATTAGAAATTTGAATTTCTTCGCCCCAATCTTAAAGAGTGGTTCATGGTGGAACTTTTTTGTTGCACAGAAACCATGGCGCTTACGGGATCAAAACAAGATCCATGGTAATCATGTCCGTATTTGAGCCCCTGCTGGGTCCAAGAGTGTTAGGCTACAAAGGGGGAGGAGGACGGAGCAGACCCCAAATAAGACTCAGGTCATGAAGACTTCTCCATCGAAGAGAGGCAAGTGGATAGAACGTCAGATGCTGAACATCCTGGAAGAGATTAGTGAGAAAATTTGCAAAGTATTGCAGGCATAAGGTTTTGGCAAATGTTGGCCAAAAAAGAGAGGTTAGGGTTAGATTTTTTCTCTTGGCAACTTTTTTTGAAGGTCGTAAATTGGAGGCTTTTATTGCATGTGTTTTTCTTTATCTGGCCCGAGAATTGTGTTCTTTGATGCTATTTGGTTGATTTGTTCAGGCGCACATCCAAAATCGTGCAGAGCATAGCAGGGAGCAGCATCGTGAAGAGCATATCATAGCATGGGGGAGCATCCGGGCAGAGTATGTCATAGCAGGGAGAACAAGTAATAGAACATCTATCGTTTGGGATATGGTCTAGTGGCTGGACCTTAAACCGCCAACCGAGGTCAGGGGTTCAAACCTGGCCAATATCGGTCTAGTAATGGAGACCTTAAAATTCCATTGCCCCGTGGTCACAAGTTCAAATCTGACCAATATCGGTCTAAATGGGGACCTTAGAATTCTATTGCCCTCAGGAAGGATCAGGTACTGCCAGATCGCCCGCGTCATCTTTTAGTTCAGTTCAGGGATGTTATTTCTCGCCTACATATTCTGAAGCATGGTAACAACATGAAGGGCACTACCTTTTCCGTCCAGGAGGATCTCACTCCAAAATAGCTTTGTAGACGGAAAGAGGAATTGTATCGCGTTCGTGAGGCTCGCCTGCAACAAAAGTGAGCAGTGTACAGAGGAGGGCAGGCTATCATCATGGATCAGTGGCCTACTGATCCATGGGCAATCATTATATAATTCAGTCCTTCTTGGGTATTGTTAATGCTTTCTGTATTGGTGATGGGACTTTGTCCCCTACTTCTAGTTGGGCCTACGCCCCTCTTTTTGTATTGGGTCCATAACCCAATTGGGTTTCTATGGACGTTAAAATTCTATTCTATTATATTCCTAAGGTCATGGCTTCAAGTATGAACAATCCGTCCTGTGGTAGAGACCTTAAACCTGCCATATGTAATGGATAATCACATGTAAAGCAGCTACTAGCATAGAATCGGAATGGTCGCGCCTAGATAGTGCATTGGCTTCCATGTGATGTGTAGAATAAAGTGAAGAGAATGTATTCATGATGCGATGATGAATAGATCCACGTCCTTCAATATATAAGAAAAAAAAATGGGGCGTAATACAACATCTGTTTCGTTTTTGCAGGACAAATCTGGGGAAACTGGAACTCTCAAATTTATATATTGAGTGCATGGCATCGCTTCTTTGTGTAGGCAGTGTGGCGGTTCTTGGCAGCATGGCAATTATTGGCAATAGAAGCGGACTTTTGTTTGAGCATAGGCAGAGGTAGCGGAGCCTCTGTTCCTGATGCTGCAGGACAAATCCGGCTTTCACCCCTTTCAGTTCCTCTACTTTCTTCCTGAAGCGTGTTTGTAAAGCCACTTTAAGATCCTGGAGTTTCATCTTTGGACATCCTTTTTGCTGCTTCATCTTGAAGCGTTTTTGTGAATCCAGCTTCTTCTTGAAGCCTTTTTTTTAATCTTGTTTATATGAATATAAGTTTGGTGGTTTGTGCAACTCTGTTTTAAATCGTCCAGTCTTATGCTTCAATCTTGCACTTGCATTGTAATATCATACTGTTTTTGTTGTTTATTATGCATGTGTAAATGGGAGGGCTAGGTTTGTTCTTTGTGTTTGTGTACAAGTATATCTGTTATACATATATACATAGGTATTAGATGGGTGGTTTTGTCATACCATGGGTCATGTTCATAGAGATTAATCCTAGCCATTGAATTTCATGGTCAACGGTCATGATGTTGCCACACAGGCATGGGGGCATGCATGTGCATGCATTGGTCTCCATGGGCATCAAAGTTAGGGCAAACAATATCGGCCGTTGATTGGAAAAAGAGGGCAAGAATCTCAACCATTGAAATGTTATAAGAAGGAAGCTTCCAAAAAGAGTGGATTTGGTGTAGCCAATCTTAGCCTTGGATCAAACGGGGGAGGCAAAATCCTAGCCATTAATTTTTTTTTTTAATTTAATTAAATTGCTATTTGTATTAAAGGGGGTGAGGTGTCACCGTTATTAAATACAAAGGCAGTGAGGTGGTAGTGTATTTATATTTATTATAAAGCTTCCTGCTTCAGTTTCTTTCCTCGCCTTCAAATGGCCGTATCTTGGAGTGGGTGTGTCAGATCAAGGTGGGACCCACACCGTTGGATTCTTCTCGCCGATAACTTTTTAATGAGTGGTGCTTTGGCATTGTTCTATCGTAGTTGGATTGTTTGACCATAAGTTCGAATGCAAGTTTGACAGTGTTTGACTGGTGGTTGACCATTGATGTTTCCAATGGTGAACAAGGATTTGACTAGGCCTTGGCCGAGGGTTGACCATAGTTTGACTGAGGGATGACTAATAAGTTTGACCAAGGATTGACATTGGCTTTTGACCAAGTGTTGACCAAAAAGTTTGACAAAAGTAGTTGAACTATTTGACCATACGTTGACCGCAAGTTTCACAGCGTCTGACTAGAGGTTGACCAATGATGTTCCCTATGGTTGACCGAGGATTTGACCGAGGGTTGGCAAGGGTCTTGAGTAAGGGTTGTCCTCAATTTGATTCAGTGTTGACTAACATGTTTGACTATGGCTTGACCTTGGATTTTGACCAAGTGTTGACCAAGAAGTTTGACTAGAGTTACAATGATGTTTCCTAAGGCTGACTGAGGATTTGATCGAGGGTACGGTCTTGACGAAGGGTTGACCAAAGTTTGGCTGAGGGTTGACTAACAAGTTTGACAAGGGTCCTGAACAAGAGGTGTCTAGGGTTTGACTAAGTGTCGACTAACAAGTTTGACCAAGGCTTGGCCTTGGATTTTGACTGAGGATTGACTAATAAGTTCGACCAAGGATTGACCTTGGCTTTTGACCCCATGTTGATTAAGAATTTTTACCGAAGTAGTTGAACTGTTTGACCATAAATTTGACCACAAGTTTCACAGTGTTTGACTGGTTGTTGACCAATTAAGTTTCCATTTTGACCAGTTGTTGAACGAAAAGTTTGACCAAAGTTTGACCTATAGAATCTTGGAGAATCTTCGAAGAATCTTCGAAGAATTCAGGGGGATCTTCATAAAATCTTTGAGAATTCTGAAGAATCTTGATGGATCTTGCTAGAATCTTTGGGAATCTAAGCGAATCTTCATAAAAGCTTTGAGAATCTAGGGGAATCTTGATGGAATCTCGAACAATATGGAGGAATCTTCTTAGAATATAAGGGAATCTAAGAGAATCTACATAGAATTTTGGAGAATCTAAAGAAATCTTGGTATAATCTCTGAAAATTTAGGGGAATCTCAAGAGAATCTTGGAGAATAAATAGAAATCATGAGAGAATCTTCGAGAATCTAAGGGAATCCAAGGGAGTTTTCTTAAAATCTACGAGAATCTAAGGGAAACTTAATGGAATTTATCAGAATCTAGGGGAGTCTTCATAGGTCCTATCAAAATCTAGGTGAATCTACATAGAATCTTGGGGAATCTATTAGAATCTTGGGGGAATCTTTGAGAATCTAGTGGAAACTTCACAAAAACTTTGAGAATCTAGGGGCAAATTTGTATTGCATCATCTTTTACACCCCCTAAACCTTACAAATTCTTGTATACATATATAGATACATGTATAAATATGCGTACGGGGAGCACACTTGTATACATGGGTGTGATGTGGAAATTCCACATCCTTTGATTTTTGCATGTTCGTGGGATTGCCTTAGGATTCAATGATCCAAAAAAAGCAATAAGGAATGAGCATTAATGTCAAAAGTAGTAGTATCAGATGTTGGACATCTTAGAAGAGGTTAGTGAATATGGCATTTCCATTATTAGGAGGTCTAGCATACCTGAGTCGACCATAAGTGACTGGAAGTATGGGAAGATCAATCATAAACAGAAGAAACACCCCCATGTCTTGAGTCACAAGCACGAAGAGGAGCTCGTTGTGTGGGCATTGGACCAGGCATCAATGGGTATAGGGGTTACTCTTGGAGCAGTGAAATAAAGGGCAGCACATATGACTAAGAGTGGGGATATCACCACGAAAAGTGGGCTGCCTAAGAACAAATGGTGGAAGTTATTCAAGCAAAGGCATCCACAGATATCTCTGAGGAGTGCACTGTGACGCTCCCTGACGCTATACGATGCTCCCATCGTATAAGCCCAGGAAATCCCCATTCCCAATGGCTCAAGCACCATTGAGCCACTGAGTCGGGCCCTCCGTATACCCTGGAACACTCGTGATGGCCGAGCTTCCAAGGGAAGGGCATGGAGGTGTCTTGGCCTTCCATCCCTTCACTG
>JAANSK020268159.1:0-21484 GCA_011763485.2 Isoetes engelmannii
ACAACGTTGGTTGACAACGTTAGTTACACGTTAGGAGTTAACATACCTAACATATATCACATTATACTATTCTAACACACTTATCTTAGCAATACAGGTGAAGATGATCAAAGTTATTCAAAAATATTTATTAATTGAGAGCACATACCTTATGTGACTGAAGGACTCCATATAAACCATCAGGTTCATTTATTTCTGAATAAGCATGTAGCAAAAGCTCCATATGAGCTGGCAACTGCCAAGATTCGAACATCAATAACAATTACCACAGGTGCAGAACTCCACAATAAGTTAAGCATCTAGTATTCAGAAGATATATTCACCTTACTATCGAAATTATTGCAAAAGTCTAACTGGCCAATTGTCAATTTTCCAAACTTTTCTTCACACCAATGCTCCAGGTACAAAATTGAAGTGAAAAAGGCTGCACATTGCTGTTCAACATTTGTATAGTTAGAAGTATAAAAAGAAAAAATTGTATCCAAAAGAAACATATATCAAGCATAGTTATCCAACATATATGTTTTACTATCGAGCATGCCTGGCCGCACGATCTTGGAAACCCAAGGAAAAAACAATGGCAAAGATTACATGACATCTCCCAAACGGACTGACAATGATGCCTCTGTTCAGGCAATCATAGCACTACTGCACTTAAAGGCTGGCCAATACTTCAAATGGATTTTAGAGGTGCATTCCTACATGGGGATCTACAAGGAGAGGTTTTCATGCAGCATCCTCAGGGGTGCTGACATGGCAGCCTATGTATTTACATAGGACAATGGTTTATAGTTTACCATGTATTTACGTTCATTTATGACTCTAGACAAGGTTAGGATATAATTGGCATGTTTAGGTACTCACGTGCTGTTGGTTCTAGCCTAGATCATAAGTTTCGTCATGATATCAGAGCCCACGGTGGCTAAAATCAATCAGTGAGAGAAATTTGACAAGAGGGGAGGTGAATTAAGAAGTTGGCAACAATGTGCGAAAATTGGACGTCTTCAACCAAAATTACAATAACTGAAAATTTCGTTGGACATGGGTGACGTTTTTGTGGCGTTGCCTGTCGTTCTGTGCCAAAAGCTTGTACAATTGGCAACTTAGAGCACTTTCCTGAGAGATCGGTGATTATTTGAGCAATGTTGATGCAGTTTGTTTTTGTGACATACCATCTGTCTGGGTAATTCCCTTGATTTATCTTTTTTGTGCATCTAAAGCTCAGTATTCTCTCCTAATGCTCTCTGCTAAGTTGTAAGACCTTCAGGAATGGATTCTACAAAGTTTAACATCCAAATGCCAGTGGATAGATGTGTTTGAAAGCTATCTCCTCGTGAATAATTTGGATGGACTTCCTGATGGCTCTCTTGATATAAAAGATGCGAATTTTTCGTCAGAAAAATAAAAAAGGCTTAGGCCTCTTGAAAGTTCTTGTACCACCATAAGTTCAGTGCCATAAAACGGGTTGCAAATTGTTGTCTGGAGCCCTAGTTAATCTAAAAAGGGTTTACCCTCGAGATTCGAACTCTAGAGCCTTTTTCTTGAGAGATGAGTTGCACGCTTTGTGCTTGGATAATTGTAAGAATATGATTGATTATATTTCTATGGCCAAAGAGATTAAAAGCAAACTGGATGATATGAAACAGCAAGTACATGATGGTAAGGTGATTTTTGCATTGCTTCGTGGTATTTCTTTAGACTATAAGCCTTTTATTCTTTCATTAATTGCAAGAGACAATCCAATTAAGCTGAAATACTTGCCTAATCTTCCCCTTTAGACTGAACTGGAGTTGACAAGGCCTTCTTTTCAAAATATAATTCGAAGAAGCACACTGACAAGTTCTCTCGCAATAAGTCCTCCACAGTTTCTGAATCTTCGAGCAGTAATTTTAATCGGGGGAGCAAGAAAGGTTCAAGCAGATATTCCCTAAAGAAGGAAGCCAAAGCTGCTACTATAGCAGCTAAAGATCAGCCGGCACATGAGCGTAAAGAGCGGTCTAATTTCGTGGCTGCTGAATTTGAACCAGAAAATGCTGATATTGACTGCTTATACAAAGCTTCTGAGATGTTTTTGGACAAATCTGATAGTGATCCATGGTACCATGACTCTGGTGCCACTTCGCACATGACAGGAAAAAGAAAATACTTTTCTAAATTACAGCAAATAGATGGTGGTTGATTCAAGTTTGCTGATAATTTTATCCAGATTCAAGGGCAAAGTCACATTTTCTACCCAGTGGCATAAAGTACGTCAAAGATGTTATTTACATTCCCGGCCTGGAAGAAAACTTGTTGTAAGTACGTCAAAGATGTTATTTACATTCCTTCCTTGAAGAGAACTTGTTGAAGGTTGATAAAAGTGGCTTGTACGCGTTATTTGGCCAAGGAGAAGTTATACTTACTCCTACGTGCCCTGTTCCTGATTTTGACATTGTTGCTCGTGGCATTCTCCAAAATGGTTTGTATAAGTTCGCGCTTGTGTTATAGAGAAAAAGGGCTTTGCTGTTGCTGCTGTTAGCATGTCTTCGGATGCTATGGCACGCTCGTTATTGTCACTTGAGCTTCCAATCTCTTTGTCTAATGCTTAGCAGAGGATGGTCAGGGTCACGGTTGAAAAACAAACAGGAAAGTTGATTAAGGCATTCAGTTTTGACAATGGTGGTGAGTAACGGAAACATTTCTTTTGATTCTTATCTTCAAGATGCTGGCATTGTTCGTGAGATGAGCGCACCATATTGGTCGCAACAAAATGGTATAGCTGAATGCAAGAATCTTGCTCTCATGAATTTGGCACGCAGCATGCTCGCTTATAAACGTTTTCCTTTGTCTTTTTGGGGCAAAGCAGTGAAAACAGCACCCTATCTCTTGAATAGAGATCCCGCAAAAATTGTTAAGGGTCAAACACCTTTTGCGGTGTTCTATGGTACAATGATAACTCGCATTTGAAAATCTTTGGTTCTCCTGCTTTTGTGCATCGTCATTCCAAAATGAAGAAACTTGATGATGGGGCCGTCAAATGCATTTATATTGGTTATGCGGATGGATATAAAGCTTACAAATTCTATAATCAAGCCACTAAGAAGCTTGTGGTCAGTCCGGATGCAAAGTTTTTGGAGGATAGCTTGTATGATGCTTTAGAGCATGATGTTGGAGCGCCATTTGATATCCATGCCTTGCTTGATGTTGACACTCACAGTCCATTTAATGCTGCTCCAGTTGCTGCTGTACCGCTACCAGCCCTTGTGATCATAGTGGCAATGATGAAAATGATCCATATCTTGCTGCTTTGAATGATATTTGCGCTGCAAATCAGCATGCTAGTTCTAGGACTGCTCCAGCCCAGTCTCTTGCTGGAAATCATGATGATGTTGTGCCTTTTAGGCGATCTGAGTGGCTTAAAGCCTTAGTTGATGTGCAACCAAGTGTTATGAACACTTGTAATTTTGCTTTGATGGCAAAGATCTATGAAGAACTTTTGCTGAAGTCCTTACCAATCCAGATTGGGTGGCCGCTATGAAGCATGAGTATGACATGCTGCTTAAAAATGACACATGGGATCTTGTTCCCCTTCCTAAAGTGAAGAAAGCAATTGGTTCAAAATGGATTTTCAAAGAAAAATACAATGCAGATGGCGCACTCAGTAAATATAAGGCCCGACTTGTTGCCAAGGGATTTGCTCAGCAGCATGGGAGTGATTATAAGGCCCATGATTATCAGGCCCAACTTGTTGCCAAGGGATTTGCTAAGCAACATGGGATTGATTATGATGAAGTCTTTGCTCCAGTTGCAAGACTGTCAATAGTGCGCGCTTTTTTTGCCTTAGCAGCAAGCAAGGGTTGGCCCGTATATCAAATCGACCTTCAAAGAACCTTTTTAAATGGAGACCTGTCCGATGAAGCCTATATGCAGCAGCCAGAAGGCTTTGTCTCAAAAGGCCAAGTGCCTCTAGTATGTAAGTTGAAGAAGAGTCTCTATGGCCTTAAACAAGCACCTCGGTGTTGGTACCATAAGGCCGATTCTTATCTTAAAGCACAAGGTTATTCTTCTTCCACAGCAGATCCAAATTTGTACTACAAATACCACAATACATCTATCTGCATTCTTGTGTCGTATGTTGGCGACCTGCTAATTATAGGAGAAGCTCATGATCAGGAATTGAGATTTGGAAAACTCCCGATGGCATCACTTTGTCCCAAGGTAAGTACATACAAGATCTTCTTACAAATTTCATATGACAAATTGCAAGGTCGCAAAACAGCCATTGGAGCCTGCTTTGAAGTTATCCACCCATATCCTCAGGTAGATGCTACTTTGTATCGCTCACTTGTTGGTGGTCTGATTTATCTTACAGTGACTAAACCGTCAAAAACAGAGTTATTGGCAAGCAGCAAAAAGAATGCTTGCCTATTCAAAAGGTACACTTAATGAGGGCCTCTGTTATACGCGTGATCAATCGTCTTCTTTGAATGATTTTGTAGATGCTGATCATTTTGGTTGTCTTGATACACGGCGCAGCACCACAGTTTATGTGTTTGGCCTTGGGAAGAACATCATTCTTGACTCGGCAAGCGTCAGCCCTCAGTCTCTCCTTCTAGCACGGAGGCCGAGTATAAAACCTTAGCTAATTGCTGCTGCTGATCCATTTGGTTAGCCAAACTTTTTGCAGAATTAGGCGTTGACGCCAGCACTATTCCACTTCATTGTGACAACCAAAGCACTTTGCAACTTGCTAATAATCCTGTGTTTCATGCCCGCAGCAAACACATTAAAACACATTATCATTTTGTGTGAGAGAAGGTCATAGATGGTCAGCTCGATCTTCATCATGTTCCCACTAATGATCAATTGGCTGACCTCTTCACCAGGCCATCAGCGGGGTCTACATTTCAAAAGTTCAAGACTCAGCTTGTTATTCGTATGTTCAGCTTAGGGAAGGATCGTCACGGTAAGCTATAGCATTCTGCTTTTGTTCTCAGTTCATATATGTGCCTAGAGGAGGATGACAGAAATAACACTTAATGGTTAAGCACACATATGTTTATCAAGGGGTTTGCAGGGACAAGAACACCTTGTATGCAGATTAAAGAAGAGCATGTATGACTCTAACCTTTGATTCCATTCAAGAGCTGTGCATAGTAGTTCCCTATGTGAATAAACTTTTGATCACGGGAGGAGCAGCACAGCTAATTGATCAGACTGAGTTTCATCTTCAAGAGAAATTTGAGATGAGGCTGCTACACATCTATTTAGGGCTTAAGGTTTGGCAAACACGTGATGGTATCTATTTATCTCAACAAAAATTCGTCAGCGATCTACTCCAAAAATGTAATATAAATACTGCCAAACCAATCAAACCAGTCTCAATACCTATAAATTTAGGTACCAAACTTCATGCAGATGACAACTCTTGTGACATCATCCTATACAAGAGTCTTGTTGGAAGTTTGCTCTATTTGACTGTAACACGACCAGATTTATGCTTTGCAGTCAATCTTCTTTGCAGGTACGTGCAAAGGCCCACACAGTTACATTGGAAGAAGCCTACCTTCAGGGCACAGTACAGGAAGGGCTATTTTATGAAAGTTCAGCATCTCATACTTGCACAATCTTTGTTGATGCTGATTATGCAATTTGAGGGCACTCGATGGTCCACAACAGGGCTCATTCCTTCCATTGGGCCTAATGCATTCAACTGGATGTCTAAATGGCAATCAACCGTCTCCATTAGCACTGCTGAAGCTGAATTCAAAGCTCTTTCAGCATGGGTGCAGGGAACACTTTGGTTACAAAAATTGTGGAAGGATCCCAAAGTTTCCATTCAGAAGTCGCAATTGTACAGCAACAATCAGAGTACTATTCAGTTTTCCATGCGAGAACCAAGCACCTTGATGCACATCTCTAGGGAGCGTTTTCTTGCTGATGATTTGAATTTGTCCTACTGTTCAACACAGAGTCAGCTCGCAGATGTGTTTACCGATCCTTTGGCTTAGTGCCAAACTAAGCAGGCTGAGCGGTCAAATTCCAGCTCAAGGGAGAGAAACAAGTAAAGCTGAAATTTTCCAAGGCCACATAGGTTTAAGGGAGAGAGTTGGAATAACATTAGAAAGATATCCTATGCGGATGTTGTAAGGTCGCATGGGTCCAATATCTAATGGTCAAACAATCAAAGGTCACATGTTAGACCGGTTAGGTAAAGGTCATTTTTTGACTGCCACATAGGCAGCCTTTATTATCTATATATTGTAACCTTCACATGCAGTACCAAGTAGTTCAATTTTTTTGTTCCTCCAGCAATAGAAAGCCACTGATTTAACCAAAGTATATAACAAATGATATTTACTATTGACATCATAAAAGTGCCTCTAGAAGCATTCTCTCCATAAGAGCCTGTGAAGTCTACTTCCTTTTGAACATAGCCCTTTCCTACCAGCCTGGCCTTGTACTTACCAACAGTGCCATCCACATTACATTTTACCCTATATACCCATTCATTCTTAACTTCTGGTCTCTTATTCAGGAGGAAGCTCCAAGGAACGTTGACGAAATACTTCTATTAGCACTTCCAGATGGTATAGCCTTCAACAACAACGAGATTCAAACAAGGGAGGCAGATTGCTAATCTATCGTATGATCACTCGATCACTCGCACCGATGGTTCGAACCTCTAACTAAGAATTTATTATGAATGCATAGAACCTCTATAATTATTCTTTACGTCTGGAATTGGATATCTCGTCCAGGATCACTGATAGGAATCTGTTGTGTCCGGTGTTTTAATAGCCCTTGACTGGCTTCCCTCATTGAGTTATCAGTGTCACATCACGTGCAGAGAGATACAGCTTCACCATACCACCCCTGATATGATGCTCGGGGGAGTGGCCTTGCATGGAACAATCTTTATTGGATATGATCAAGTGAGAAAGCCATCCATTGTGTCTAAGCCTTATTATCGAGAAGTTAAAATAGACCTAAAATAGACCTTGGCCTTTTATAGGGTGTTGTTACCTATAAATAGAAGGTGGACTTTGAGAAGTGATATCTCCGCGACCACAGCTTAGAATTTGACGATCTTTACCTCTCTGGAAAGCCCTTGAGGTTTAGTTTCCAGATTGGGCTTATTTGTCTATAGACTCCTTACGGTCCGAGAGATATGCTCAGAAAGGTGCATAGGGGTCTAAGCTGACTGCACAACTAGTTCTGCCTCCTATGTTTCTCTTCCAGTTTCCAAAGCCTAATATTATTTTGTAGTATTTTCCTTTATCTTCTTGCTTGATCATATCAATAAGAGGAGTTCATGTAACACCAGTGGATGATGGCTAGAAAGAGTGTGTTCTTATCCAGTCATGTAGATTGGCAGCTTGACTTGGTGACAGCTTTTCTAGTTGGTCCGGTTGGGTGGTAAATCGAGCATCCGATATTGTTTTCCTTTCTACTAACTTGATGTTTTGCAGGTTAAAATTCTTTATTCATATCAAACCCCACGCTCTTAAAACCATAGTCAAAGTACAACCCTGACGAAGCAATGTTGCATGGAGGTCGAGGACCCATGGCTCATAAACTCCTTTTCTCGAAGAAGCCGCAATAATTATTCTTTTCGTTGACATCTATCTGTGTGCCATCTCTGTCTGTCTTCGTGTGTGTTCCCCCCCTTTCTTCGTGTGTGTGTTCCCCCGGTTCCGATTCCTCATAAGCTAACAGGGGCACGGCGGACGCATCTCATTCATCTCTTGCATGGCGGACTAAGTGGTTGGAATCTATCTCTAAATGCAACAAGCCTAAGAAACGAAGTATCAAGTAAGAACAGAAGGGAGTATCTATCATCTTCATACAAATTCAGCCGCGGCATATGGGTAGTGCGCAAACTTCCCTTTCCAAGAGCAAAACAATTATTGAGGCCAGGACCTCAACCACGGGAAAAGATAAATATATAGGTGTATTAAACATTGGACGCTTCCTTGGTCTTTCCGGATAAGTGAGGCCCAACATTCATCTTAGGCACAAGAGAGCTTGACAAGTGAGCTATTCCACACCCCAGGTAGCGAAGAGCAGATATCGAGGTGTCAAACCTCCTGGATTGATGGAGTAAACAAATAGGAATTAATGTGAATTAAATCAGCCAATAAATCTTGATGAGAAATAAAGCCCTGTTATTGTCCAACCATTTCTGCTCCTCGTTAAATGAACAGACAAATCTGATTTCCATTAGGTTCAGTTCCAGTCAGTAACAATCCCCATCAGACCTGCGAGCTCAAACGCTAATTACATTTTGCCCTTCCATGCTAATTTCTACCATTCAGCAACAAACTTCTCATGCATCAACACATACTCCATCCCTTCCATGAAACACAAGTAGGAGCAAAAGACAAGGCATAGAACTTTCTTATTTTCCTGGACATTCCCATCCTTATATACATTTTTGTTCACTAATCACGAAACCCTAACCTTAGAATAGAAAAGTTATCATTACGAGTTCTAACGTTTCACCTTAGCTACAATATAAGGTTTCAATATGGTTCATGGAAAGAAAGAATATATTAACGTCTACGAGAGACCACTTGGGTCTATGAGACCAAATATACACCAATCATGTACAGCTAGGGCCGCATTTGCAGCCTCCTGGAGATATTGCATAACATAAAAAGAAAACTAAAATGATGAAATCAGGAAAGACAGGGATTTTCTAGAGTCATTACGGACCTTTCATTGCATAATGAAAAGCTAGACAATTATGTTTTTCTCAACTAGATTACATATAAAATGACTTTTGCAAGTGGGTGGAACTCACCTGAGCTGCCTTTGCAACAACCAGATAATCAATATCAAGCCAATAAACCTGCATAGAAAGAAAGAAAAGACAAAGACTTCAATTTAACACTGCATCCAAGAATACAAAAGTTCTGTCCAATAGTTAATGAAAAACATCAACAAAGTAAAATGGGTGAGTTAATGCTTGGTTGATACTTGATAAACGCATAGTTATAAGAAATCGACCAGCAAATTCGTATTCAAGAATGCCTCATATCGGACATGAAAAATAAATGTCTTTGTTCAATTTTTGTTACAAGGAAAACGTTAAATTGATACGTTTGCAACTCCTCGCAAAAATATTATCCGCTAAATGAAGAACCAATAGGCTCATCTTCCACCTTTCCTCTCTCGTTACATACCACGCACATGATGCATAACCAACTTTCTTCTATGCCAGGTGATCATTGCATGTTAAAACACTGGACATTTTCATATAACGTTACTTGCACAGCATGGTGAACAGTATGGTGGGTCTTATCCGAGATCAACTTCCGCATCAATTGATTGTACCTACCTTAGGCCATGCCAGTTCAGTTTCAAGGTTTTGAGTCCGCAGCATATCCACATTCTCACTTCCACCATTTGATTGGCGTGTTCCAGCTCCCTAAAGTAAGAATTAAAAGGCTGCAGTTAGCATCAGGCAAAGAGAAACTCGATAACATTGTAATAGTAATGCTGTCTTATGTGCACCTTTGAATTCTCTTGCCTCCGTGAAGGTACAGCTGGAGGGTTCATCATCTTATTAAGAACATAAGAGCGTCTAAGACAATTCATTGCTTCCAAGAATATTTGGATGGAGCGAGTGCTCTTATTAGACTCTGCAAAGACAGTTTTCTCTACCTGTACAAGAAATATGGATGTCATGTGCAAGATCACACTAGCCAAATAGAAGAAATCAGACTTAACATGCTGAGCACCTGACTGGAGATTGCTTTGAAAATTTGAGTGTCCTTGGCGGATCTGCTTAGTAAACAGGCAAGGGTATGCGGTAACACAAGTTCCGCTAAACCTACCTTGCTGAGGACAAGAGGTTGGCATAACCTGCAGCTTGTATTTAGTTTAAAGCATACAATAAATAGCTAGAGAAAGCACACACCTGAGGATTGGATCTTCTGTACGCTCTACTAAGGAATTCACAAGAGAACAAATCCATGCTTCATATGTTTTGCCACCAGTATCCCAAAGCAAAGGATCGTCGAGGCCTGTTGTCTTTTCTGTTTAACAGAATACAAACTGGAAAATCAATAGCAACTCCAAGAATCATGGCATTATTTTAGTTTTGCTAGCCCATCAGAAAATTGACTACTACTTTAGTTGGTCCAACTGTAAAACTTCAAGGTATTTGCCATAAAATGAGCCGCTTCGATATGGATTCCACTTTAGCAACCCTTTTTTTATGCCCATGGCTGAACTTAGCTCTTCATTTGATTACGCATCGTCTGGATTTAAAAACTAACCATTTTCTCTTGCAAAGGTACGGAGTTCCCTTCTTTTCTGTGGGATCATCTTCAAGGACATGAAAAGACAAGTGCAACTCTAGAATTGCAAGCGGTCAAGAAGCAGAACTACAGAAAATGTACAATCCTGTGAAGGTCTAGTGCTAATAGTGCCCTCCATTAAAAGAATAGAAGAAAAACAATCATCTCTATCCTACAAACTCTAAAGAGTCAATGGCTGACATGTAACCTACTTGATGAATCTTCTCTGATCTTGTTCACCATATCTTCAACCACTCTTAAGTTGATGCCCTTGGCATGTATCTGGACAGCCAATACAGATAAGCTACAACCATAAGAACCGCCAACATGTCATCATATAGTCAATACCTCTAAATATGCCTTCTCTTGAGCATCCAGCGAGTTAAATACACGATATCCCTTCTCGGAGGAAAGCACGCCCTGGAAAAAAATAGAAAATGGCAGAAGTTAAAATGCTATGCCAAGGAAACAATGACAAAGCTAGAAAACAAATAGTCATCTGCGTGCAAGAATATACCTTGATGCTTCTTGATGCTAACTCAATAATAGAAACAGAATTATCCAGAAGAAAACCATTAAGCTGAAGCAATATAGCTTTTACAACATCATCAGAAAGCCCTCCTTCAACATTATCCACTGAATGGCCAAAATATGCTGTAAGAAGCCCACTGATTTTAGATTCTCCAGGCAGGTGGAAAACTACTTCATCGGCGTTTGCAATGCCAACCTGTGACAAGAAGAACTTACTTATTTTGTATATAAAGAAGTTAACAATGTTAAATTTTCAATGCATCTGCAACATGAATAGAATATATGTATAGTCCTAACCTACACAGTTGATCTTTTTTATTGAGCCTAACTGATGCCTGAGTAAAGCACAAACATTGCATGAAACATGCTCAAAGCAGACCAGATCGTGCAGTTTGTAGTGGGGACAGAATTTTCTTTTTGGAAATTATAATAGAATTTCTACATCATACATCTCGTTGGCTCTCGTCCTCGCACCATTATCAGATGTTTATTTCTATTGGCTTCATAAACTTTCAGTTCTTTCACCGGCATTAACAAAACCTTTTGAAATTTATTACAGGCTAAGAAATCATAGCACCTCCACCCTTCTTCAATTTCAAGGCATGCGTCCATAAAACCTGCTGAGATCAACAAATAAAAGCTAATATCTTGAACCATGAAGAAAGGAAAGTGGCATATGACAGATATCTGAACCTATCAGCTATTTGCTGTTTGTGGATAAGGAGCTTGGACTTGCCTACCATGATGATATGCACTGCATTTTAGATTGACCCTTCTGATATTAGGCAGGCCTTCCGTAATTCCTAAACGAGAAGCATTTGCTAATGCCTTTCCTCCAACATGGCCAAATCTAACATTCCACAAAGGCAAAACCGGAGTCGCCACCAGATAAGTTTACCCTTGCATTCAAGAGCTGATCGAACTTGAGGTGAACCAGGCTCCATGTGACCATGAACAAAATGGTAAGGAAAGATATGGCACAACACGTTGCGGTATCTCCTTAAAAGGATCTGCTGCAGCAACTAAACTTAATGCATAAAAAGTGGGAGAAGCAATTGGACAATACAAGATATCCTGTATGACAGGCTTAAGCTTCAATTCTGATATGTAACTGGAATTCAACAGTCCCCCTAACTTGAGATTTGCAGGTTCTGCCATCTCCCTCTTGAACTACTGTGTTGGCAGTGATTGAAATACTTCTTCCTACATAGATGCACCAGAATCGATGAACTGATTTGATTCAGAAACATTAGGTGCCAATTAAAGAACCCTCCTCCACATCATCCACAACAAATTCCATGGACATGCCAGAATAAATCAACCAATCTGCTTCCTGAACAGTAGCTGTCAAATTGAGGGATTTTCCTCCACACCATCCAGGTCAAAGCGAGATATATGAGCATTAGTTCCCTGTCTGGAGTTATCCTCCTACTTACAGTCTTTGCTCTCTCCATTTTTCCCGTCTTGGTGTCACTTCTTTTAGCCATTCCAGCATTCTGTTTGTACTTAGGCTTATCAGTTTCTTTGGTTTCTCTTTCTTAGCATGCGGTTTCTTTGAAGAATTCCCCTTTGAACAATTAATCCCACAACCTCTATAAATCAAGCCCAGTTTCAATGAATCTCGGCCCAGCTGGTCCTTTGTCTAGTATGTGGATAATTATCACTGGAAAGACTTATGGTGACATGATAAACTCCAATTCTAATTTCCCTCTGACTGCAAAGTATTCCTCCTTCAGGCACGTCCTTGCAGTTCTCAGCTTCAAGAACTCTCTATGAAATTGTTTTATGAAAATATGGCAGCCCTTTCATAAGGCTATGTCCCTACCAAAACAAAAAATTTCAACAATCAAACATAGGTAGGTAAACCTCAAAGAAGTTCTTCCAAGTCTGATAAATGTGTTCCATCAAGATGCAGATTAAAAGCACCGAGCCCTGCCGGATGAGCTGATCTTTATCCTTTTGAGCCCTCTTTCTAGCTTTAGGATTTACAACAGCATTGGCTGCAGCTGCCGTGATATGTTGGAGATATGTTGAAACAGAGGCAGATTATGCATATGAAATCCCAAAGAGGCAGCCCATTGCGAAGCCTTCGCGTACCAACATTCTTGGATTCCTTTTTTCAGCCAACCTTTTTGAAGCCTTGAGTGGAAGCCTGCTTTGACCTTGCTGCGTCGACCCAAGCTGCTGTACCTTATGCAAAAAAAACACTAACTGGAATGCTGCATCCAGCTGCAGAGGAATGGCTGAAAATTCTGTTAAAATGATAGGATGCGGAACAGAGGCTTTGCTCATAATCATTTTGAAAAGAAAATGGATTTGTAGCCTCTCTATTTGAGCCCATTCTTTAACTGTCATGTCCATCCCCCGCATCAAGGCTCCGTATAAAGCAGCTGGTCGAACTGCCTTGGATAGCTAGAGGGAAGAATCAGATCCTACAACAGGAGCAAAATGGAAGCAGGAAAACATGAACTAGGCGTGACTGTTCCTTTATAGTAGGTCGTGTTGGAAAAGGATAGAGGGCAAGTTGCAATTTAACATTGAGTCAGATATGCCACGGAGTATGATAAGACATTATAAAAGACGATAGCAAATAGGAAAAATTCTTTGGCACTTACTGTTGCAAGTAATTCTCCTGTGAGGTCCCTCATATCATAATCGTCTTGTTCATCACAGAATTTGACCAGTTTCCAAACAGCTTCACCAACTTTCGCACTGTTCTGCCAACCATCTCTCACATCTCCATCCTTGTAGGAAAGCATGTCAGATTTTCTGTTCCTCAGTTGGTCACAAATTCTTTGGAGGCTGTAGCAGGTAAAAGAAAATTGGTTTAACTTAGAAAAATTTCTAGTAAGATGATTAGTACCATGGGACTACTTACCACAGATTGAACTCAAAAACAAAAAAACTTAATGTCGACTAAGGGATACTAGCAGATTAGAGCAGGGGCAAGTCAAGGAAGATATTCCATCAAGAGAGGCGATTATGGTTCAAAAGAATCATTGAAGACCCTTAGGGTCATTGAGATCAAAAGTAATGTCCAGAATAAGGCAACGGGCAGGGCATCTGCACAATGCTGATACTTGAACAGTTTTTGTTTTGGATTTGCAAGTTAACAAGGGAATATCACAGACCTAAACGGATCTTTAGATATCTATTTTTTTCTTTAACCTTGGATCCTGGCGAAATTCCCTAATGTTGAATCTATGTAATTATTGTCAGTCAGCAGAAAGGAAGAATAGCACCACCTTCTTAGGCGCAACTGAGGAGGCAAATGTGGTGCTCGTTGTACAAACTGCAATACAGCACTTAGGTTACAAACATAAGCTAGAACCATTGTCACGTAAATGGTAAGGAAAATATTCATAATGCGCAGCCTGCAAGACCTGCACAAATTCGTCTTCAAGTGTCCTTCCAGAGCACAGTTCTGCTTGCAATTTCTTCATGGGCTCAAATGGTTGATACTCAGGAAATGGATCAAGGTTCTGGAGTGTCAATAATGCAGAATAAGAGCAAGATCCAAAACAGTAACAGTATGTTTTTTAATACCTGTATGTAAGGATGTAGTGATGGATGGGCTCCAACTGTGATGCTATGAAGCAAAGACAAGACTGCTGAAGATGGTCTCTTCATGTGCCGTTGTTGAGATTTCCTAATCCTGCCTGCTATAGGACGATCCACAACACTCGACGTCCCACAATCAGGGTCACAAGCTTCATCAATGCAGCATGACACAAGCCTGGACACAATAGACTACAGAAGTGGCCAAGTTAATAGAACTTGGAGACCAAAGCATATAAAATGTGTCTCACCTGAAGTTGATTCCCAAGTACCCAAACAAATGTTCCAGAAGAATATTGCTCAACCTTTCTCATCAGGTCACTTAGCAAAGAGCAGCACAGATCTTGGAGTTCTGGCACTTCAATTGATTGCAGAACAATGTGAATAAAATACCTGCAAGTCCAGGACCATCATCAAATTCTTGTTCTAGCAATTCCAAAAACTTGTTTGCCGATTTCTTCCTAAAGTCATTGTTACAGCAGATCCTTCCTAAATGTAATTGGTTACTTTATCCAAAACCCTCATTCGAAATTCCCGGTCTGCCTCATCGTTCAGCTTCATCCAATCTTAAGTGAAAACGGTTATATCTGCATAATGTGCAAGTTATTGAAGTCCTTGTACTCATCCCTGGACAAACTGTCACTCCACAACTGTCTGAAAACTATGCCAATAGGATGGAAAGCATTGTGACTGCGGATGTCCTGTTCAAGGAGTTCTATTTATTATCCAAATTCTCATTCTTTCATGGCATATCATGGATTGATGGGTACCTTGTACAACTCTATGTTTGTCCTTTTATGCTTATATATCAGTTATAAATCCAACGTACTCAACAATGCAAATGACCAAAATGGAAAAAAGACTGTGAAAAGCATAAAACGGAGTTGACTTTACCTGGAAGTACTTGGTACAATTGCTCTCTTATGAACAACAGTAAGTATAGCTCCCAACCTTGAAAGGCAATGGTGCCGGTGGCGCGGATGACATGCTGCATCGATTTGATGATGCATTTGAAGTAGCAGCTGCATGCCAGAAGTCTATTAGGAGTCCATCTTTTTTAGCATGATTATTACTAATGCGATGGTACTAATCACAATAGTTAATAAAATAGGCAAGGATTTAAACCATGTCTTATTAAAATTTCCCTGTACAGACATCTCTTGAATTATTCGCGTCAAGCTGTTTATAGATTACATTGTCTTATTGCTCTCATGGACCTGGTCGGCCTTTCTAGACGGATCATTCTGATTGCCATAATGGCAGGAAAGTTACTGATGAAAGGTGCCACCAACACTATGCAACAATTTTCGTATGATACAGTAGGTTTGGCATGCCCCATATGCATTTTATTTCATGTTATCTCATCTCACCTGGAAAATGCGATCTGCTCTGAACACCTGCATCTTATCAACCACTCCTCCATCTTCGCTCAGTTGATCACTGCAGGAAAAGAGTGCATGGTCAAAATATCCCTCCTCGAAACTGTCCCCAAGAGCAATCATCTCTTACACTTCAAGGAACCCATCAACTACAGTTCGCACGGATGTAATCACAGCATCTTTAGGGAAAAAAGGCTTCTCTGGCATATCATCTGCACTGCAAAGCTGGAATAGCCCGCCAACTATGGAAACCTGGTACGAAAATGATCAATCATTACATCCAATAAGGAAAAGGCAATTGTATTGCTACCCATCGAGACAGAAGTGCAGTTAGTATGATGCATACCATAGGCAAGTATCAGAGATAAAACGTATATGATGCATACATAGGCAAGTATCTGACCATAAAAGTTATATGAAGAAATTATAAAAATATAGAATTGTTAAGAAAAATTATGGATACTATCTCAGCCATTTCAAAGTCTTGTCAAATATAATGGTATGATATGGCTTAATTCATAAAGACGCAATGTCAAGCAAGTCTTTCCGGCCAAGTACAGAAGGATTTATATACTGGACAGAAAAGAATACGTACCATATGCCTTTCAATAAGGTTATCTCGTTCATCTTCTGACATTCCTGTGCATGATAGCATAGAACCTTGTAAAACAGCGGATGCTTTGTCCTGATCACGTGGACATCCACAACAATGAAGAGGGAGCAATGCGGAAAAGATGCTTGTAAAGTTTTCCCGGAGAAGAGAAGAAACTGATTTTGAGGTAGCCTGTAGCAGTGAAGATGGAACTTCTCTTAATCATTGCCTAAGCGTAGAATTACAGCATTACTTACTCGAGCTAACCACTGGAGCTCATCGTCACGAGTATCAAGTAACAGATTTGGTATGAGAAACGGAGTGCAGCTTGTAAGGAATTCTTTCGATTCTAATTTGCCTGCAATTATATCTCGTATCTGTAAGAGAAAAAAGTCAACAATGTGCAGGCAACAGCTTACAATATCTGTTAACAAAGATATTGCACTGATTGGTTATTTTAGAGTCAACCTCAACAAGAGCAGCTAAAGGCATCGCAGCTGTGACCCATCGACTCAAGACTCCAGCAAGTAGCTGCTCCAAGTACTACAAAAGCCACAATAAACTCATCGGTCATTTTCATTTCCTCAATGTTAGTGTTAATTCAGAAATACATACTTTCCCCCTAGTGGCATACCCAAGATGTTTAGCAAGCATATCAAAAATAGCAGCAACCAAGCACCTGCAGGAGATATAAAAAAGGATGCTCAGCGCAGACATGGTCCAGTGCCCAACAAAGGCTGCTAAACAAGAAAAGCAAAAACCGACTGTTGCCTCCAGAAGGCAAATGACATTAGATCGATGATGCATTGCAACTAAATATTGACAAAGTATGATATATTTGCTAGGAGAGTCTGATATGTTTGCCAGGGGTAAAATAAGGTCCCCTTAGAGATGTGCATAGGAATATAGGAGATACGGCCTGACCTAATGATGCCACAGTTTCCCAAGAAAGGTCAACCAAACAAGTCCAAACATAATCTTTTCAACAACAAGAGGATCCATTCCTTCAAATCCACAATTAAAATCAAGATAATCTTTTATCAAAGGAATTGTTGATTTTGTGATTCTTAAGTGAGGGCCAGAAATGTCGTATTTGCAGCTTCCTTTTCCACTTTTTATTTAATTTCTTATTTTCCATGGGCCTTCATGAGTCTTGACATCTTATATAGATGTCAATAACTCTTATCCCCTTGTGAAAGCAATCAACTGTAATCTAATTTAACCAAACTGTCAACATCAGTAATTTATTGCAATTAGTAAGTCCTTCCCCCATTCTAACCTCTGGCCAGGGTACAGTGCGGCAGCAGCACAAATCATAAATACTGCCTGCATACCATAGCCATTTTAGGTCAGACTAACACAATTAGAAGTTGCAAACAATGGCGAGGGGCATCTTCCATACTTCTGACTCTGCATGTTCACTTGAAATCGCGACTTGGCCAAGTGTTATCAAAGCAGTATCTGCAAATGTACCTTGCATGGCACCTGGCTGACACACTTCTGCAGCAGATATAGTTTTCAATTTTGTTGCCATCGGCAATTTGGTTCCCACATTGGAACTGCAATCAGAAACAAAGAGTCAATGTGTGAAACAACCGTGTTAGTAGTTCAAAAAATATCATCTTTCTTTAATTCTTCCATTTTTTCTTATTCCCCCCCCCCCCCCCCCCGAAAGCTTGTGATATACTCCATCTTACATGTAAAGTCTTTCCCAACCAGTATCTGGTTTTCCAAGACAAGTAATTTTGTTCGACTCCCTGGGTTTTTTATAGACGATATTCTGCCATTTCAATTCAACTTAGCAGCCGCTAATCAAAATGTTATTTGGCATTAAGTCAATAAGCTTAAATGGCATGATTTGGCATCTAAAATACGAGGGTAAACCTGACACACCATCCAGCAAGAGAAAGCTTTGTTTAGAGAACACTTTTAGTATTCCAGCTGATAAGACTGGCTATGTAGAGATTGACTTTCAAATGACGTGAGACTTTCAATGGAACAATTGAAGATGTCTTTCCACCAGATGGAGACTGAGAATTTCTAGGCATATTAACAGCAAGAACAGAAAATGCCTGTGCGATCTCGATATGTCCGGCTTAATGAACATTCCATCTTTGCTGTCCTGCCTACTACACATAACAGGTGTCCTTTTAGATATTTGACAGCTTTGCATTGCAGCATCTCATGAAACATTATGATCAAAATGTGTGCTCTATCTGTTCATGGACTTTCTGAAAACAAGAAAGGGGTGTTCTTGAACAAAAAAGGTATTATGAGCCCAAAAGTTAAAAGGCAAGCAGAGATGCTATAGTTTTCTCAGTTGAGCCGTGCTAGGGGGACAATAAGTCCTTGATCTTAAGGGAATATTTAAGATGCTTCTTATTAAAGTGATCAGCTTGGTAAAGACGAAAAAGATATGAACTAAGAAAATAATTCTTTTTAATCCTTCTCTAGGTCTATCCTATAGACATCCATTTTCCCATGGACTTTCCCAAAAGGTAGAATGCGCATTGCAAAGAGGACCTAAGTTTTCTTCAATAACTGGTAGCGCCTTCCAAGAATATAATGATTGGCAACTCAAACATAGGAGGAGCTCTCAGAGGGGCCGGCCTGGTAGAAAAACAAGGTGCCAAATGATGAAATCAGGACTGCGGCAGGCATCTTCACCAAATTAACATTTTTTAGCAAATTTTTTAAGACGATTCTCACAATAGATTCTTTTCCTAAGAAACTCATGACATCATTGCAAATTAAAACCTTGCACATACTGGTCTCATAAATTGTGTGTCTTTGGTAGACGTAGAAAACCTTTCTTTCTTCCTTTTGCCTAAGCATTTGAAACACTCACCAGATATCCTGCAATAGATCTTCATGTCCATTCCACGTGTCAAACAGCAAAGGAACTTTGCCGGCAAGTGCAAGTCTAACCCGGAACTCAGGATCATGAAGCAGGGAAAGAAGTTTTTCAGTCAGAACCTGTACACACATACAAATCCTACTTTAAACATCCATCACACCCATATCCCATAAAATACAATCTACAAAACCAAATAAACTGTACCCACCTGTGCAGCTCCAGGATCCACAACAATGAAATTAGATATTGCATCGGCAAGCTTTATGCGCGTATGCCATACGGAAAGTCCCATATTAGCCATCCTTTCAATAAGTTTTACAAGATCACCATAGCCCTAGCCACACCAACAAGAAAGCTGTCATTAAGCATGCATGCGCATTCCTCTAGTTATCTGTAAACTTTTTATCACTGCAATAGTTAAGGTATTAAGAAGAAGAGACAAAACATGGAGCAACATAAGGAAAGATCATAATTGTTGCAATGCTTCAGATGGTAGTTACCTTCAGGGTAGATTTGCAGCCATTTACTTTTGATATGCTAGAAAGTAAGGTAGATATTGCATCAAGTACTTGTCTGTAAGAAGCCTCAGGATTCAGGCAGTCTTCTGAAATCTGAACAATCAGCTCTACCTGTTGCGACAAACTAGCACATATTACAAAACTATGTTTTCCCCTCCATTACAAAAAACAGGTAACTTACAATCTTAGGCAAGTGATGCAGTGTAGAATCACATATTGCATTACATGCACCAAGAACTAGCTCACTGTGAACCTGCAGATACTGTTTCAATATTGCAAAATACTTGTGGCACCAAAAAGCTGCCAGATTGCAGTACCTCTTTGTCATGATTACCAAGTAGTAGACTGCTTAACACATTGAAGGTAGCCTCTGGCAGGCATTTCGCCATCGCAACCACCATCGATACACAAGAAACTTTCCAGCTGTCATTTTTTGTGCTAGTGGCAGCCAAGAAGCTGTCAAAGCTTTCCGCTGCAGCACTGACATGAATTGACGAAGACTCCACTTCAGCATCAAGATCGGCATCCATCAAGGAGATAGACTCATTTATATTTCTGAAACTAGGAGTTGCAAGCAAACGGTTGGAACTTTGATGCAGTTCTCGAGCAACTCCAGGTGAGCTTATCAGACTGCTGAGAGTATGCAGTAGACTCTCTAAGATTGAAGTCTTGGTAGTAGAAGCCTTGCTCTCTTCTGTAATTAAAATACAGTTGCATGGAGTTGCCACAAACTCACACATCAGTGAGACGGATGGAGGAATCTGTGATAATATGCTACTAACAGACATTTGATTATCATCGTTGTCAAAGCTTTGAAGCACATTCTCAAAGTTTGATTTGCAATGCTGAAGTACCAGAGCTAAATTCTGCCACACTACACCCCCTTCAGACCAATCAGATAATGGAGCCGTCCTATACATGAAGCAATAGGAGTAACTCAGAATTTTTCAGTCAAAATGAGGGAAAACAAAAAATAAAGTACTCGAATGAATGCAAACCGTGAAAAATAAGAAAAACGTGAAAAGACATGACCAAGACTGATTAGAGCAGCTCTAAATGCAATATACAATTATGCTAATAAAACTGTCTAAATAGCATGACTGTGCCACTCTATACATACAGCCAAGTCGCATAAAGTACATGCCAAATACGACATGTGTATAGTTTCCTTCTAAAATGGGGTCCCCGCTTGGAACTTTGAAACTACCAAGGGAGAGGGAGATTAAAATTATTCACACCAAAACCACATGGATCTATAATACCAATGGATTCTTGTATAGGGGAGAAAAATACAGCTTCCTACTACATAGCAGACCAATACTATGCATTCACTACCTGTATCAAATACCAGAAATAAAGGTTTTAGAAACTTCTCTGCAATAGATAACAAACCTATTCTGGACCAAGCCATTTACTCCACAAATGCAATGTGAGATAACTATGGCAAGGTAGAGTATCCTGGGTAACAGCTGCTCTTGTGATCCATGCATGAGCTTGCTAACAGATGCAATGAAACAATCAGCCAAAGCTCGAAGCAGGATGTCACTATCTTTCGCAACAGAGTTATTCAACCTCAGGGGTGCCTAAAAAAACAGACATATTAATATCGTTTATAAACACCATTGACACTCCTAGAAATGTACATTATTATACTGCAGACAAAAGTGCTGATAACCTCTTATCAGCCACCATGGAGACAAATGCCCATTATCAACCAAGGGAACACATGTTCCAAAAATACCACGTTATGTGCCAGGGCAGGG
>JAANSK020268160.1:0-11834 GCA_011763485.2 Isoetes engelmannii
AATTTAGCTTTTATAAAGCTTTGAATTCGTACAACTGTACATCCCAAACTATAGGCCTGTATTTAGAACCTATGTGGAAAAGATCGGAACATAATCTGGTGCATCTAAGATAACTGTATTCTGCACCATTTTATCCAAGGCTGCAACACTCAGGCCAGAACTACACAGAAGGTAGTTGGCGATAGCTTCCACCATTCCATCATGGAAGGGAATAAGCACGCTGGTCTGATGTCATAATATGTATTCTTCGCCTAACCCAAAAAATGCCCTTACTGGCAGCTGCATGTAACATAAGCTCATGGAGCTTGCTCCTCAATTCTCTCTTCTCGTAGGTCGGCACCATTGCACTGACCGAAATCCCCTGGCGAGATCACCCTGTTGTACTCACTGAGCATGCCTCGAAATCTGCAAAGAATCGACCTGCAGAGATCTGTCCCGGGCCTTTGTTAAACAATGTGTTAGGGCCTCTTCATCAACTCTGGGAACTGTCCCATGCTCTCCTCTGAATAAGCCTCTCCTGGATGCTGCCATGCTGGGCCTGGGCCGGAATACTAATCTCTCTCTCACTCCTAATCTCACTCTTCTGCACAAAACAAACCAAAATGGGCCGCAAAAAAAATCGTTTAACTTGACCTAAATAAATAAAGATGGTTCGCGTAAGCGAAAAAATGGGTTCGCTTACGCGAAAAAAGTTCGCATAAGCGAACTGTGCCGTCCGCGTAAGCGAAGTCGAAAGTGCTTCGCGTAAGCGAACTTGAAGGTTTGCTTACGGGAAAATGTGTTCGCGTAAGCGAACTAGAAGCTTCGCACGCGAAATTTTTTCGGACCGATTTTTTTTTAGCCGTATTTTTGACGTTTTATACTTAAAAAAGTTGTCATATCATACATAAAATACGTTTGGCATATAATATATATGCCATATTGAACCTATCCCTGCTGCTTGCTGCATCTTTCAGCTGGCTTCTTGTTTTCTTCCTTGTTGTTTTAACAACTTTTTGCACTCCGCCACGTTTGTCCTCTTACTTCTTTTGCCCTTCCCTTTTGTTAAAAAGTCACCCAAGTTGCCCTCATCTGAGGGAATCACTCCCTCATCTGTATTAACTGCTTCAGTGTGAACTCAGCTTGCCACAACTGATGTCTTTATTGGTGTTGGTGTGTTTACCTCAACTGGTGGTGATGGTGGTGGTACTGGTGTGCTCGTTTTAGGTGCAGCTTGGACATTTGCTTCCACCTTATCCTCAGCCAATGGCACTTCTGTTGTTATATTCACATAAGTCACAATTGACAATTTTTCTATAGGACTGTCCAAGGGTAGTGAATCTTCAAATGGTCTTAATGTCATGTTTTGAATCCTATAGGGTGAGACCTTATCTGCAGGACAATTGGTGTACTGTGTGAAGCACCTTGAACATTTGCAAGATGGACAAGACCAAGCTCTTCAAATACACCTTCTGGCACCTGTCCCATACAACCATAAACACATTCGCCTCCTCTCAACAATGAACAATAAGCTATATGATACTCATGTAGACCACATTCTGCACATGTATAAAATGGATCTTGAATTAATAACTTATCTCGTTTCGTAGTAGAGATGCTAAATGTTGCAATAGTATCGATTTTCAGCTTCCACAGGTTGCTTATATAGAAATGCAACTGTGACCGTTCTTCCTCAAGGTCTTTTAATACCTTCTCAAGTTTGATATTACATGTGATCTGCTGATTAGTAGTTGTAGGCTTTCCTGCTTTTTGTACCTTTTTTTCTGTGCCGAGTTTCCATCTGGACAGTTTGCTTTAAATCTTTAATTTCTGCCTCCAACTCAGAGTTTGGATTAAGCTTGACCTGCTCCTGCTTACTGGCCAAATCTTGTGTGGCATGTCTTAAATTGTTCCCATCCTCTTCCAACATCATCATCTGCAATTCAGATGCCTTCTCATTGCCTTTCAACTCACTTTCTATTTCTTCCAGATCTTTGTGGCAAGTAAAATTGCTTTATCAACCTCCTGCACTGCACTTTCTAAGATCCTTATGTTTTCCTCACATGCTATGTCCTCACTCAAACAGACCACTTTTGTATTTGGCTTCGTTTCAGTTTTTTTAATCTGTGTTTCACCATCTGCCTCTGTTTTTACTTGTCTATTGCTATGGTATCTTTGGCATTGCACAACAGATGCAGCCCAATTTACTTTGCATTCTTCAGGCTTAACTATTGATCTAGTGCAAATTTCAAATGAAAAAGCAAGGGTTAGTTGCTTCCTTACTTCTTTGTTGTGACAATTCTTGTAGATCTTCCGGCAGAGTGTTTTCCAACTTCTATCGAAGGTGCCCCACCACAGAGTGCTATTTTATCTTTCCATTGTTCGTCTTCTTCGTCCAAACAGATTCCCATCTCACTTGGTGACATTATTTTCAAGCCAACTTTATTCCTTGTGGGTCTTCAACTCAGCATTGCACAGACCTCTGATGCTGTGAAATTCTTCCTACGTCAATACCTCCATCACTGGCCATCCTTCAATATTCTGAGTTCTTATGCGCAAGAGAATAAGAGGGAAAATAAGGGCATGACAGGCTTTGGCGTTCGCGAGTTTCAGTACTTAAAGTGCTTAAACGCTTCGCCAAAAGTTGTACCCCGCTAGCGATTTTACCCCCTTCATTTCCATGCACTTAATGTCATCTACTATTGCCTTCTCTCTTGTTCCGTCACTAGCATCTCCTTTCCAAAGGGCTACTAGTTATAAATATAAGGAAACTAGCATAGCTCGACCCTCTTTAACTTTATTGCGGCTCCAAATCTTAGCAAATGTCTTAGTAGCAACTAAAGACTCAACCATTGCTTCCATTGTAGATGTATTCCTATTCACATCTAGCCAAATCATTTTACATTGCCCTTTAAAGTGTGGATCTTTCAAAAATCTCTAGTATAACGTAAAAATTGTTTTAAGTATTTTCTAATTGAGACAAAGAAATAGCATATGGCCTGAAGATTGTGGTCCGAGATAGAGTTCTCCATCAAGTTGTAACGATATAAAGCCGAAGTTAATTGCAGGTCCTGACAATTGATATAATACATATCATGGCGTGCACATGTCTTACCCTCACCAATCCATCCATTATACCACGTAAAGCTAGGATCACTTTGCAGTTCAGTTGATTCAATGGCTTAACAAGTTCAACCATTTTTTGTTTTCAAATCCTTGTGCTATTCGAGATTGATTTCCAGTCTATCACTACTTTGTCAAACCATATTGAAGTCCATTTAATATCCTTCTCAAATGTTTAAATTTACTCTTCATACAAGCCCATAATGATCCTCTCCGTCTGGCCTAATTATAGACATATAAATATTTATCAATTCCCATTTTTTGCTCATTGGTGTACCGAGTAACGATAGAGCATCCACCAAAATGGTCGTTGTAATAGACAAAATCCTGATATCTTTCCTCCATGCTATTAGCATTCCTGCAATAAAATTTCCACTAGATGATGCAATACCAACATACGCTGCACCAAACAATTTAAACAGAAAACTTATTTCTTCTTCCTTATATTTATGTTCCTGTAAGTAATTTCTATCCGGATGAATCCTGGCTCGTTTGCTTTAATAAAGTCATCTTTCTTTGGAAGGTCAACAGACTTCTTACAATGCAATGAAAGAATTTCGAAGGCTTTCAAACATTGTACTTCCTTCTTTTCCTTCATTGCTGCCATGGTTTTTCCCCACGGGGTTTTTTCACCCGGGCCATAATGTGCATGCTGTTTCTCTTGTACAGGTCCCATAGGCCAATTGGCCTCCGTGGACGATAGAAAGCTATTCTATTCTATTCTATTCTATTCTATTCTATTCTATTCTATTCTATTCTATTCTATTCTATTCTATTCTATTCTTTTGGAATATCACCATTGCATTGTTATTGGCTTTCCCAGAGAATCCAGGAACAATTTGCATAATAGTGGAAGTTCCGGTTCCCCATCCAGGAGATTTCATCTTCATTTCTCATTAGATTTTTCAGGTGGCGAACCTTGTTACGCTTGTCCATTGCACTACCATTACCATTGAGCTTGCTTCCCTCCTGTTTTTTTTTCACAAAATAATCCTCTAGCCCCAGTCCCATGGTCAATTGGTCTTCGTGGACGTTAAAAAACTCATCCATCCATCCATCCATCCATCCAGACGAAAAAAAAAATACTATCTTGAAATTTTGTCGTTTTGAACAGGTTTCTAAAATGCGAAAACTTCTATTGATGATGCCTCGATTGTTGTTGCCGAAAACCACTGCTAAGTTTTAAGCTCCATGTTTTTTTCGTTAGAGTTCTTGTGAGCCGACAATTTTGCCTCAGTTTCTCATTGTCTACCCTGAGCACTACACGTGGCCGATTACCTTCAGGATTTGGCTCAGAGCCAGAGGACCCAGTGCCATAGCCTACTGAGAAACTCACTGCCATAGTAGACGCCTTGATCTTCGCCTCCTTACTGTTGATCTCTCTTTAGATTTGTTTTGTGTGTCTTGTAGAAAGGTAATATTGAAATATGTGTTTCTACTTCTTTGAAAGGAAAGGGGTGTTTGCTATTTATAAACATCACTTTGCAAAAAAGAAAACTGCTCTCTCGCTAAGAGACTATCTAGTGGCATGAGTGAAGATGCTGCTTAACTTTCTCTTTTACAAGATGTAAGATCCAAGTCCATAGGCAATCAAGTTCATCTAATTCTACGTGCCTTAGTCAACCACTAGATTGCGGAAGTGGATGATCCTGCAGGTAAGACTTATATTATACCTAGATTTAATTATGTGGGAACAGTGATCAGACTACAAAGTTATAAAACTACATCAGAATTAGAAAACTATTATACAATGAGCATCATTGTTGTTGTGTTGAGTAGTGGTTCTCGAGATGCTGAAGATGGCAGACAACAGAGCATTAGATTGCGATCATATATGTGAAAACAAGGACACAATGGGTTGGCATGCCAGGGACACGCCTGGGTAGGTGTTGAGACAATGTGGATACTGCAATTAAAATACGCATAATTTTCGACAGAGGAAATTATAATACTGAGGTACACGGTAGGGTGCACGTGTGCATAAACTTAGGAAATGGTTGTTTTAAAATACCAAGAATTATGAAGCATAATCAAAGCTAAAAACAATTGAAGTAAACTATAAGCGCCAGGCTTGCAAATGAGCAAGGTTGATTTTCTTATTTTATTTTATTTTTTTCCTTATTTTCTTATTTTATTTTATTTTATTTTATTTTATGAGCAAGGTTGATGTTTTGTGATGAAAGAAAAGATACGTGTTCTAAAAAAGAATATTATACAGGCTGTCTCCCGCCAGTCAAATTGGAAGAATTTGGAAGATCTTAGCGGCCCACATTTTAACGTGTCAACATCTGAGCCCCTCATATGCGACAAGGAAAAAAAAAAACACTCTGTTCTGGAAGAACGCAAACGCCACAAGGATCTCGGCTCTATATGATCCATCGCCGGACTTCATCCAAGCATCAGTATCTTGCATCCTCTCAATTGCTTAAAGGTTTCTTAGTTTCAGCTTTCATAAGGATTTCTTGGTTTGATTTGATCGTCATTGCAAAATATGGGCTTCAAATCATTTATCTTCATTTCTTTAATTTGGGCCTCTGCTCTTCTTGCTAATGCAAGATTATCCCATCTCCGGCACCTCACAGAGCTAGTTCCGGACGCTCCTTTGATCTTGCCATATCACAAAGGTCCGCTTCTTGCCGGAAAGGGAGCTTTGGATGTGTATTTAATATGGTATGGTTCTTTCAGCCCTTCGCAGAGGGCTATTGTGAAGGATTTTCTAATTTCCTTTTCTTCCAAAGGCCAGAAGCAGCCTTCCGTTAGTTCTTGGTGGAAGACCACCGCCGGATATAAGGATTTTGCTGGCCAATCTGTTGTACAATCAGTTACATCAGCAGCAGAGACATCAGATTCTTATTCTCTTGGAAAAAGCCTAAAAAAGGCCGATTTGGAAACACTGGTGCAGAAAGATATGAGCTCACGCACATTTGCTGCAGATGCCAAGATTTTATACATTGTACTAACTGCTGATGATGTTTATGTGGAGGGATTTTGCATCCAGACCTGTGCTTCGCATTCTTCGATTAAAAACAGTAAGGATCAACCTCTGCCTTATGCTTGGGTTGGAAATTCTGCAACCCAGTGCCCTGGCAAATGTGCCTGGCCATTCGCTAGTGCTAAGAATTATTTTGGGCCTGACAGAAAGCCATTGATTGCTCCAAATGGGGATGTAGGTATGCACGGATTGATCATAAACTTGGCTACAATGATCGCCGGAGCTGCTACAGATCCTTTTAGGACAGGGTATTATCAAGGGGATGCAAGTGCACCTCTTGAAGCTGCTACTGCTTGTACAGGCATTTTTGGAAGTGGAGCTTATTCCGGCTATCCTGGAGATCTGGCAGTGGATAAGAAGACTGGAGCTAGTTTCAATTCTTATGGTGTTGGATCCAGATTATTTCTGTTGCCTGCTTTGTGGAATCCTTCAACTAGTAGCTGCACATATCCCAAGCCTTAGAAGAAACCAAATAAACATGTTAAATGCTTGTACATAGAATATATTTGACCAAGATATAGGGCAACTTGGACATTTCATAGAGTTTTGAAGAAATGTAAATTGGGTTTGTATCTCCATAAAATATAGAGGCATTTTTGTTTAATTCTTCTTACACTACAAGAGATTTTGAATCCTTAAAACCAAGGTGCTCATTCAATGAATCAAATCTTGGGTTAATGTTATTTAGTATTTGATATAAGATGCAACCATTAAAGGACAATGCCTTCACATTCTTTTTGGATTGAAAACCTTTATGCAAGGTTGGAAATTGAGGGGTTGTCCATAGTTTTTTTTAAAGGGCACATCAAAAGATGGACTTTTAAATTGTATCTCATGATTCAAATGACTTTCGATTGAATTCTTAGTCTGAAAGTAACAATGCATGGCTTAAATTTTTTTTCCCTTTAGAATACGCTGATTCTTCACACATAGAGGTTATATGAAGATAAAACCTTGCTGCCCATCAATACCTAGTACATCATTCAACTTCAGAAAACTATATTTTTGTTTAAAAGTAACAATCCAGATGCTTAACACATGAAGATTATATGAAGATCACTAAATTTTAGCAAATCATACATACATACCATATCAACTTGGTTGGTGTGTATGTATATAATTTGCAATTATAAGTACATATATTAAGAACTAAGTTGGTAGAGGGTATCAGTGCATGGATATGCCCGAAATTGATTTTTGCTGCATGCGAGTTTTTTTTCCTTTTACTTTCATTACATAGGCTATGTGAAATGTGGACTTATTTTCTCTAAGGTTTATTTTTTCTAGACTTTTTTTTGCATGGTAAATGGGATGGTTTTAAATTTGGACACACGAAGCCTTACATCCTTGCAATTCGTCACTTATGGAGGGAAGACAATTGTGAGTTGTATTGTTTCGATAACTATTTCAATTCATTGAAAGCTACAAATGGAATAATGGGTTGATAGAGTCTTTTCAATTAAAAGACATGATATGAGCAGGACATCATGCTTTCTGGAATTGACTTTGTATGGAAATCACTTTAAGAGCCATGTACACACAGAAAGTTAGTTCCACAACAAGATGGACGCTAAACTACATCTACATTGGCTAGCAACCTGCATAGTCAGAAGACCAGAATGGTAGACCAATGTTTGTTCGACAACAAGATTGATGTTAAAGTACATCTGCAGGTAGAAATATGAGAATGGGTAGGCCGATGTGCAAGGATGGCAAACCGATATCAAGAATGGGCAAGCCGATGTCAACAAAGATCATGTCAATATCCATCTTGTGTAAGGGTAAGCTAAATGTAAAGCAACATACGGTTTTGCCGGTGGATGTCATGTTCATTGGCAGCCAGGATCAGGTCACCTGCAAACCAGGAAATCGTCAGACCTTCTCGCTTACCCTAAGAGTTACATAAATGGGGAATGCACTAGTTTGTATATTTCTCGTGATGTTCCTGACTTGTGGCAAGGGTGGAACGAAATGATCCACTGACATTGTGATTCTTGAAAATCGGCATGGATGAGTGGCAGCACAAAGTTACACCATTGAAAGTTTGATTCACGGATTACGTCAAGAAAAGTGGCTCAGCGTTCTTGCAGATCCTTCAACCATTCATGATCAGAATGGCAACTCGCTTTGAGGTAACCAGTAGAATCCGGTTACCCTTTCTTGACGTCATAGAACTGAATGGGGTCAGTGAGTCTTGCTACCTCCATGACCTAAAGAATTTCAGGTGGGACAGCAAGAAGGGCTCCCCCCTATTTTGTTCTACATTATGTCAAGCAAGGTGGATGAAGGCTCCTAGATATGTCAAAGATTCAATAAATTCCATGATAAGAAATAACAAATTCAAATGAAGTGATTTTGATTATTCCTTTTAATCTTTCTCTCTTGGCTATGGGGCGCCCATTCTATTTAAGAATTGGTGGTGCCTATGCCATTCTGGGGTAACATGTTGCATATGGTTGCTATTGTTGATGTTCTCGATTGCCCAGAGCTTTGCTTGGTTTCTGGTGGTAACAAACGACTTGTTTACTATCACATGAAGGAAATTGAGTTTACCATTCTTGGCATCGGGTCAATCACATGCTGCCGTATGGCATCTATTTTTGCGCAAGAATGATAATCCCATTTCTGTTGTGTTTTTGTACTATATGATCTTGTCGATACTAGCTTTTTGGGTTGCCCGCAGGGCATACCCTAGGTGAGGTTGGACGATTTGTGGTAGGGAAAGTTACCAAAATACCCTTAAAGTTTGCGAAAATTACCAAATTGCCCTTAATATTTGGCATTTTGGAAAAAATTATACTAATTTTTATGCGATGAACTAAATGCAAATGCAGTCTTCAAATGAATTGTAGATAACGACGAGGTCTTTCCAACGAGCAACATTGCCTAAATTGAATTGATAATGTAAAGTTATGCAGTTTTAAATTCATGACAATATTAAGCACAAAAACGGTCATAACTTGCGATTGCAATCTTCAAATCATGTGATCTTATACTTGTTGGAAAGATCTCATTTTTCTCTACAATTCATATGAAGAGTACATTTGCATTTATATCATCATCAAAAAGTTATTGTCATTTTTACCAAAATGCCCCTTAGTCCAGGGGCAATTTGGTAATTCTTGCAAACATCAAGGGTATTTTGATAAGTTTCCCTTTGTGGTATGTACTAAGAATATGCCATTTAAAGGGCTAAGATTGCAGGAAAGGGAGGAATAAACCTAAGGATCCTGTTTCAACGGTTGGAGATAAGGCCCAAAAGGTAAAATTTTGAACCCTCTCCTGGAGATTCTATTTTCGAACTATGAGTAACTGGAGTAAACTTCAGTTCTACTCATCTTCATATGCATGTAAGGGAAGGAGGAAGCAAAGCGTCCAGATGATCGTCTTCATATGCATGTAAGCGAAGGAGGAAGCAAAGCCATCTCTTATTGAGCTAACCATGTTCTTGATGAAGAGTTAATATTTGGTTCTTCCTGATTGTCATGCTCTTTCATTCCTTTTCTCGGGCAACCCTTGGATGCTTTAGCATCTTGTTTCTTTGATGTCGTGGATTAAAAGTATATCACTCTAGTATCGAATGGGTGCTCCAAAATGTGGTTGCGACTATCGGCCTACCAACACTCCCACAATTTTGAATTACTCATTCCACGCAAGAATAACATCCACTTTTCATAGGCCCGTAGCCCTATTGGTCGTGGACGTGAACGATAAAAACCCATTCAATTCAATTCAAACAACCCAGTCCAGTGAAGGTCATTTTAGTTGACTGAAGGGATATGAACATACCTTCTTTTGTTTGAGATTTTAAGTTGTAGGAACAAATAAAAGTATTCAAAAAGTCTATAACTACATTATCCAATTCGTATGATGTGGGCAAAGCATCTTGCATAAGTCACCATTTGATACAAGTGTGCAAAGCATCTATGCATAATGAATATCTTCTTGGATACGATTTCCTAGTTTTAGCCTTGGCCATGCTATTGACATAAATGACCTTTCTTTTGTCAAATCACAAGATGTCACATATATGCTGGCATTCATAGTATTCAATTCATTGGATGCTACCCATGATTGATCAAACTGCATCTTCTTTGTGGCCCAAATCCTTGCATAGAATAATGGAGAAACAATTATAAGGCATGAATGTTGCCCATGCTCTCTAGGGTCCCTCGATGTCCCATCTTTTGAGTAAGACCTTCAATAGGAGTAATGAGGTTGATGTGCTGGCTATATCATATGAGCCCAAATGCTATAACAGTTGTTCAAGCATAGCTACTCGCATTGAAACATTGAGACCGACCAATCACAGTCTTAAATGTTACTCTAGGCCAATTTTTTTAACATCAGTATTCTATACAAACCTGTCCAGGTGCAAGCCTGTCAGGTACGTGCACTGTTATGTCTAGGTCATTTTTATATTCACATGTTTGTTTGAATATGCAAACTTAAATTGTTAATTTAACCAGTAGCAGGTTCATTCATTGCAAGTGGAAAAAATAAGACTTTGAAATTTTAAAAAGAATTGGGCTGAAATGGAAAAAAATGCTATAATCTGATCATATCATTAGGAACAATCTTCACTATTGTGAAAAGAAAGCAAGAAGTGTTATGTATTGTCTACCTCCATCTCGTGGCGGCTGTAGTGTCGGTTGGACATGTTTGAATAGATCAAGAGAATCTTTTTTTTATGAGATTACAATGCTTATATTAGAATTGAATCTGATTGAATTGAATAAGAGCACACATACCAAAGCACAAAGAAGGTGGAATAGAAATTGCACACAAACAAGATGGCTAACATCGGCCATTTTTTTAAATGTATGATAGACCTAAATAATGAAACGCCAGCGGTATGCCAGGGCTCGAAAATAGCAACATGTGTAACCCGTAAAAATGCTGCTTCGTATTTGAGCTTATCAGAAAAAACATATTTTATTGCAAGTGTATTTTGATTTCTGATTTTTTGCTGAAAATTTTCCCAAATTGTTTTAGGATAACCGGAATTTAAAAGAAGTGGACAGATTTTTAGGGGAGGACTATGCGCCCAACTATTGACCACGTCACCATTAAAGCTATTGACCATGTCAGCGTTGACCGAAGTCCAGCTGGGTTTGCTTATTACGCGGCAACATCGTAGCTTGCTGGCAAAAGCTCGATATCTATCGCTATAAAATGCCCATCCTTCTTTTCGATTCTTCATTCAAGCAAGAATTTCGTCATTTCCTCAATTCCTAAGGCCGTTTCTGCAAATCATATTTTTGATTCCGTTTTCTCTGATTCAAGATCAACTCCCAATTTCATCTGCGAAAATGGGCTTCAGAATCCTTTTCTCTGTTGCTCTGCTCTGTGCCTGTATCCTGCTCTCTAATGCCAGACCCTCTCACCATCGCCGTCTTTCAGAGCTTGTCCAGCAGCCTTCTGTGGTGCTTAATTACCACAAAGGCCCTCTTTTGTCTGGAAAAGGAGCGCTTAATGTGTATCTCATTTGGTATGGTTCCTTCAATCCTTCACAGAGGGCTATTGTCAAGGATTTTCTGGCTTCTTTTTCCTCTGCAAATCAAAATAATAAACCCTCTGTTAGCTCGTGGTGGAAAATGACTTCTGGTTATAAGAATGCCGCCGGAGAATCTGTTCTAGAGTCTGTGAAGCTGGGTGCAGAGTCATCTGATTCGTATTCGCTTGGTAAAAATCTGAAGAAGTTGGATATGGAGAATCTGGTAAAGAAGGCATCCAGTTC
>JAANSK020268171.1:0-11834 GCA_011763485.2 Isoetes engelmannii
TCCAAACATTCCCAAATCATGCATCACTTCATGAACAAACTCAAGAAACTACAAGCGTCATAGCTAAATCCCACTCACAGTAAACCGCGATTCTTCCCAATTCCGTCGCTCAAACAATACTACTGCTCCAATTCTCCCAAAAGCTTCCAACAATTCTCCTCTACAGATAATTTCTACATCTATTCTAGCATCCTAATAAAAGCAAGTCTTTTCCTATTCTTTATCAAAATATCTCTACTTTATATTACTAAGGTTTTATTTTTCCCATAATTAATTATACATGGTAATTTATATCCGCTACTACTAGGGTTCGTTACACTTCTCTACGTGCTTGCTTCAGTTCGTTTGGGAAAAACGATTTGGGAAATCTAATCTATGCTTCGCATTTTGGTTTCTTGAGTTCTTAGTTGTTTCTTTCACTCTGTTTCTGAGTTCCATTTCTCGGGTTGAAGCAGGCTTCGATGTTCTCTGTCTTTGCTTCCTTGGTTTGTGGTTCTGCGTGCTTAGAGCAACCTTGCTTGTTGTTTTCTATTTCTGTCCTGCCACGTGTACGACCAAGGTCTTTGCTCTAGCTTTCAATGGTGGAATCAACGACCCATAGGCTTTTTTTTTTAATTTATGAAAAAGTGATTAGACTTGTGAGTGATTAGAGTAAAAAAAAAGGAAAAGCGGCAAAGTCTACCGCTTCCACCGTTGCTGGATTTGTAGGGCAAAGAAACCAAATAAGAGGGATTTCCAAACACGAATTTGTTAGTGGAAATCACGAATTTGTTAGATAAGGGTTTCTTTCTAAGGAAAAATTGTGAAATACCTTTATGTTTTGCCAAAATTGTTCAAACGCCCCTCGTTTTTGGGGGTATTTTTATAGAAATAACCACAACTTTTTTGCGATGATCCAAATAAAAATGTGTTCTTCAGATGTATTATAGAGGACAATGAGATCTATCCAACGAAGTTAAAATCACTAGAATTGGAGCCCGAAATTTCAAGTTATGGTCTTCTAAATCCCTCCTAAATTCTTGAATTTTTTTTTGTGTATTAAAAATCACATAACTTGTGATTTCAGACTCCGATTTCAGTGATCTTAGGTTTCAAGGAAAGATCTCAATGTCCTCCACAATACATATAAAGAACGTATTTTCATTTGGATCATCGCAAAAAAATTACGATTATTTCCATAAAAATACCCCCAAAACGGGGGGCATTTGAACAATTTTAGCAATACATAAAGGTATTTCAATTTTTCCCTTCTTTCTACTACGAATGGTCTTTCCTACCCTATACTACGAATGGTCTTTCCTACCCTATATGCATGCATGCAACCAGTGCATGTAAATGCATGATGCTAAAATCCAAGTTGATTGTTCAACAGCATTTAATTTCATAGTTTAGATCTACCCACTAGTCAACACCAAGGACGGACAGACTAGAAACATTTAAAAAAAATCCCTAAATTCCTTTCATATTTGTGAAAAAGCTCATCTTAACAGGCTTACAATTGCTCTCAGACTAATAACTTCAACCAGTTAACTAATAACTTCAACCAGTTAAAGTGGCCCCAAAATAGCATTACATCATTTGCTTTAATATCCAATTGCCACACCCTTAACCGCTGACATCTTTATGCTGAACTACAGGTATACCCATTATGCCGCAGCATCCACAGCCATTGCTTCAGCACTATCTTCTTTTACAGTATCACCCTTGCCTGGTTCATCCTTCTGGCAGCAGAAAGCACAATCAGCATTCTAATCAAAAACCATCAAATGCTCAACACTAAAAAATACATGCAGAATTATGACTAATAACCTCATTATCTACAAATATTGTTACCTTAGATTCAGGATGTTCCCAACTTAGTCGGGCGAACATATTTCCATACATTTTGGCTTCCTTTTTATTGTATTCTATTTGTCTCTGTTTGAAGGTCTTGTACTCTAGCCGAACTTCTCTGCACAGCATACCACTCGTGTCAACAAACAAAAGAACAGCATGAGGGCCAGAATCAAGCATATAAGCATAGTACCTATTACTTGGATCAATTTCCAATGCTTTTTTTATATCCCATTCTGCTAAATCCATATCTGCAGTTTCAATGTATGCCTGGGCCCTTCTATACAATGCTTTCACATTCTGCGACTCTAACTCTAATACCTGAACTTTTCCTGTCATAAATTAGCAGACAAATACAAAGAAATAATCAAGTCCATGTTTGCCTTCAAAACTCACCTTCGTGCACAATTTTGCAGCCTCCTTGTAATCTTTAAGCTTCAACTTGCATGCAGCATTATTCAAATTGCATGACACCTTTAGTGTTTTGGCTTGCTTCTTCTGATCTTCATCAAATGAACTGTCATATTCTATGTATTTTACTGCCTATAATAACGAAAGCAGAGGTATTAGCTTACGCAGTAAATTCAAACAAGAGCAAACAAAATACTTACTTTCTCATACTTTTTACTAGCCCGCATATATTTTCCCTGTTTAAACAAGGCATTTCCATCTTCCTTCTTTTTAGTTGCTGCCTCAATCTTCTCTTGGGTGTTCATGTCCCATGATTCCTTTTCCTGTTTATCATTGATCCAATACCATAAATTGTCCTATTCTATAAAAACTTCACCAAGTTTCATAAACTAACTTTACCTTGACAAATGATGTTAGTTCTACTTCATAAATTAACTTGGAGTTTGGCGGCACTACTGCAAGGTCCCTTGGGGTAGCAACTTCACCAAATCCATATTCAGGAGCAATCCAAACAGTTGCAATTTCACCTTTCTTCATAGATGCAACCGCCTTATCCAAACCTGATATGACTTGCTCTGTAATAACATACATAATAATTATAATCACACGCAACATAGCTTTTCATGTATAAATTTCAAGCCTAAATTCCAAGATTTGCTACAATAGGCCATACTGAACTAAATTCATATGTACTGTAGCTTTTCATGCCTAAAGCTCAAGGAACTGCACACCAAAACATACCCTCGTCAATTTGGAACTCCAACTCTTCACCCTTTTCAAAAACTGTTCCATCCTCCAACTTAGCTTCATACTTGACTGCATTGTAGCAGCAACAAAGAATCAGTAATGCACCCTTGCTATAAGACCTAAGTTAATAATTAACATAGGTACAGACAAGCATACTTTTGACTGTCGCTCCATCATTAGGCTTTTCATAACCCTCCCCAGCCTTCAAAATCTTCTTTACAACTTTTTTATCGGTAGTAACATTTTCCACTACCTTCCATGCAATCAGTTCCATGCTGATAATTAAGGTAGCATTTGGAGGCACAGAAACTCCATCACCCTCAGCTTCATATCCAGCTTCTCCAAATCCATCTGCAAAAGGAAGCTCTTAAATCAATTCCCATATCATGGAACCATCTCCTGGAACCATATTGCGTATTCCACTAAATCTTACACTTAGGCCTCACAGTCAAAATCACCGACTCTTCTCTTTTCATAGTCTTAACTGCTGCACTGATGGCAGAACAGAAGTATCCTGCAACAAACTAGAACTATCAAAATCTGGCCCTATATTGTCATCAAACATCAATCAACTAGACTACTAACCATCCTTCACATAAAACTCAACTCCAGATTCAGGTGTCTTCTTCACTACTTCCCCAGTCTCAAGCCTTGCTTCAAACTTGACTGCACAAAAGGTTACCCACAGAACAATGAGCTGAGAAACTTTAAGCATATAGAACCTTATAAAGCACGCGAATTACCTGTGACTTCATCAGCATCCTTTGGCATCTCCCACTTCGTCCCTTCTTTGACTATCTTTTTTAAAATACCACCATCTTTACAAATATCTTTCACGCTCGCCCATGAGATTAATTCCACTTCAAATTTCAAAGTTGCATTTGGAGGAATCTTAGGAGGTGATCCCGATTCCCCATATGCAAGTTCAGATGGAATTGTGAAGACTGCAGTTTCTCCTTTTTTCATACTAGCTATACCCAGATCCCATCCTTTAATAACTTGACCTGCGGAAAAGAACGTGAGAGAAGATCATACCGCAGTTTTTTGAAGTCACAGCCTTAAAAGGCTTCAAAACTTCCAAACAAAAAGTGCTTTGAGGCTTGCATGACTTAATGAAAGAAATACAGACAACGGAGACATTCCAGATGTACATAAAAATTAAGTTTTGGCTAAATAATAGAATCTGCATTCATTTCACGACATATTAACTGGATTTAACTCGAAATATAACAGGACGAATATACCTTGACCAAGCTTAAAGGTGAAAGGCTCCCCCCGATCGCGACTGGAGTCAAACTTGGTACCATCCAGCAGAGTTCCAACATAGTGTACTGCGAAAAGAAAAACACCAGGCCATCAATCCAAGCCCGCCTGGGCTCAAGAATTAATGCAAGAAAGATCAAAACTTGAAAAATATGCAACTTAAAAGCTTCATGATCTTGTACCTTTTACTTCATCACCGGATTCAGGATGCTCCCAACCTTCACCACTTTTGACTAAAAGCTTCTTGAGACCTTTGCCAATATCATGTTCTTCACCTTCCTTCAAGGACTCGGGAATGACTCTATCGGCATCGTCGATACCAGCAGGTTCTGCAAAATCGTCGGCTTCAGGCATTTCAAAATCGTCATCCGCCATAGCTGCCTTGCAAAATCAACAAGCGGAGGTTGCTATAAGGGAGTAATGCTCGAAATTGGAAGGGGAAGAAGTGTTTATGGTTTATTTTGATTGGAGGACCTTCTGGACACTTCCAGAGCGTTCTGCTTTACATATTGTTACCGGGTAACCGGCAATCACCGGTACCGCCACAACCCATTTCCTTTAGCTTCAAGTGTTTAGACTTCTAGTGACTTCCTAGACAAGTCCAGGATGTCCCTAAAATTTTTGGATGCTCGAGATTCTGAAAAAAAAAAAAATCTGCAGCAGGGTAAACTCTTGGGCAACATTCCTGGAAAAGAATAAATTCTGCGTGTCATATCCTAATTCAACATTGGAGCAAATGTTGTTCACGCGGATTTTACATCCCTAGCATTTTTGGATGCTCGAGAAGACTATCTGGAAAGTTCACGAAGCAGTAACCAAAGAAAGCTTTGTCTTCTAGTAGATCTATCAAAGCGAGGAGATAGGAAAATAAAATTGCAGTAGAAATGGCCTATATTTTTTCTTTCTTTCTTTCATTAATAGGCTTGCCTCCCCCTCTTCCCCCCCCCCCCCAACAACATTTCATGCAATTCTAGCTTGTCCACTTGCCATGCCATGTCATCTGTTTGTACTCTATGCTGTTGGATCTACTTAATTTTTCTGAAGTTCCTACTGGTATCTGTTCCCTAAGGCGTTTCATGATCTCAAGTTTCTTTTACCTTTGTCCATCTTCATACTAGCCCAGTTCTTTGTGCCTCTTAAGACTATTGTCGTCCTTGGATCAGGTGGACATTTCAAGCTTTTCTCCTTATCACGATTCTCTCCATCTCGACATGCACTTTTCTTTCTAAAATTCATTCAGGGGTTTTAGGTGGTCACACGGCTGAGATGTTGAACTTTGTGGCCATGCTTAACCTCGAGAAATATTATCCCAATTGCTACATTGATGTTGTGACAAATAAAATGTCTTCCCAAAGCTCAAGAAGCAGAACAAACCAAGGTACTTTTCAATCATGAGCTGTAAATTAGAAGGATTTATGGAATATCAATTTTGTTGTCGATGAGCCACATGCACTTGGTTTATCACTGAGGTGACTTTCAATGACATGTGAAGCATTCAGCCAAGTTTTAAAGATCTTATCAAGTCTTGCTAAGGCACGTTGAATCTGCTCAACTTCAAGCACATATAAAAGAATATGCATGTATATTTAGTCATGAATCATTGCATCTCATCTATGTTATGTTTCAAGATTTCTACGGTGAGAAATGCAATTGATTTTCACTTCCATAATAACACATGTACATCCGGTGATTACTGGTGAGACTATTCTCATTCTTATAATCTTTTAATTGCACAACAGAAAGAAGGTTCATCCTTGTGAAGGATGGTTGTCATATCTATCATCCATGAGTTTATTGATATCTAGGGTTTATATATTCTTATTATTCAGCAATTCCAACAAGTGTTAGTAGTGATATGACTCTGGAAGCATGGACATATGCATAAGGATCTGTCATGTGCAGAAGAATATGACAATAAGAAGAGTTAAAATATGCTTTCTACTTTTGTGTGTTGCATCTGAATGAAGCTCGTGAAGTAGATACATGGATTCTTATTCAGTTATTGTCATTTCACAGAGGAAATATTTCAGGACATCTGATCCTAGCATGGGTTATCAGTCAAGGAAATAATGATGCACCATCTTCTCAATTGAAATGCTAGATAGAGAGTTGAAGAAACTGAAATTTAAAGAGGAAGGCAACCTCACTCAATTCTTTCAGGGATATTATAGTAACTGATATGGAAGCAGCTGAAATCTGTATAACAAAAGCATTCCATGTTCTTTCTTTGTCTCGTGCCTTTTCTGATTTTGAGCAATTATCCACTCTCCTTAGAAGTGTAGCCAGGAACATCTTGTTCGAAGGTGTAGCCAGGAACAGGGAAGGAGCAGAGCTTATGATCAGAACTGAGATCGAACAAAGAAATATCATTAAAGAAGAAGAGGAAGAGAATCCAGAAATTTTATATGCAGGAAGAGGGAAAGGAGGACGAGCTGGAAATGATAGGAGCAAGCTTGGGCTTTGCTTCATTTGCAAAGCATATGGACACCTCAAAAACAATTGTCCAAAGGCAAAAGAGAAAAAAAAAGTAAGTGCTATTTTGGTGAAGGATATGGGCCTGCATGTCCTAGTCCAAGAGGTTCAGCAAAAAATAGGGGAAAGAACAGTGTTCCATGAGCAAAAGGGAGGGGAAACAGTTAGAAAGGAAAAACTGAAGCAGAAGCTAGTGTGAACTTAACACAAGAGGGCAGTCTAGAAGATGACAATTATGATGTTGAGGTAAGGAAGGAAGGAAGGAAGGAAGGAAGGAAGTAAATTTTAACGTCCACGAAGACCAAAGGCCTATGAGACGGCACAGTACAAGGGGGACCGAAGTCCTGAACCAGAACATGGACCGAAGTCCGTACAAACAAACAAAAACATAATCAAAATCACCACAGATCCATACCATCACCAAGCGCTCCCTAAACCGTAACCTCTTCACAGCTCAGACGCCCAGATGCCCAGGGAAGGCGGCGCTCAGAGAAAGCGCTCAGGGAAGGCCCTGAACAAAACAACCTGCTTTGCTTACATGTTTAGGATTGATGCTATTTGTTCTATTTCAAAAAAAAAAGGCTAACAAAAATGATGACATGCTTGTGTTAGATAGTGGAGCTGAGATATTAGTAGTTAAAACTACTGATGTTCTCAAGGAAAGAAAGAAAAAGTCTGGAGTTTATATGCAAATGGGGGATGAAGAGTTGCATGACGTAGAAGAATTAGGAATTTAAGAAGTTTTTGATCTTGAGATCAAGTAGTTAACTTTGAGTGACGTTTTGTGTGTGCTAAACATCGTGAAGAATTTACTATCCATCAGTCAGTTAGTGGATATGGGCTACAGAGTTTGCTTTGGCAAACTTTCATGTGAAATCTACTTGAATGGTCAATTAAAATTTATTGCAAGACGTTTTGGCAATTTATTTGGTTTCAACAATCAGTCAATAAAGGGAAGTATCAATTTAGTTCATTTTCCAACATTAAAATTATGGCATGAACGTCTAGGGCATCCACACATTAACAATGTGAGACTATTGGCAAATAGATGGCTGATTTTTTGCTGCAGGTGATGAGGAGTTCATGTGCCACGGATGCATGCTAGAGAAAAGTGCAAAGTCTACCATTTAAGAGAACCACTAATAGAGTAGCAGAGTTACATGAGTTGGTCTATAGCGACCCTTGTGTTATGAACATATGCATGGGGCAAGACCAAACTAAAATGCAAAGTTACCTAAGGGATAAAATCCCTATAATAATGGTGATGCGGCACCACCTGATTGGATGGGCCATTTAAAGCAACAAACCAGCCCTTTTAGCACAGTGCAGGAATCCAATGCCCTGCTTAGCCATCAATTTGATCCCAGCGGGAATCTAGAATAGCCCAAAGAATCTGAATCATCATATTGGCCTTTGGGCTTCTGAATCGAACCAACAGAAAGAGAATTCAGGCTACTATAAAAAGAGGTCAGATTTACATCAGAGGCACTCCTTTTTGCACAGAAGCACCCGATTCTTGTGATGAAGCATTCTTGCTGAGATCAAAGGCATCAGATTGGGCCAGGGGCTCTGAAACACCATGGGGGATTAGGGATCCCGAAGGGTTGAGGCAGTTTGGTGTGATTGATGCGCTTGATTGCTCAAGCAAGATAAAGGTCCATTTCATTGGTATCATATCCTGAATTAGAGGCTGATATTGAGAGGAAAACTGATATGGCAGCAGACCCTCTCATGGGTTTGGCTTCCCTTATCCCTGAAGAAGGGAAAAATCTAGATCTTGATGATCTTGCTCCTACCAAGGAAGAGCTAAGAGATTTGGATGAGCTCACAATCCACACTCCGCAATGAAGGATTGGATGATGAGCAAGAGAGTGATCAAGAAGAAGAGCTTGCAGCCAGAGAGCAGTGTTGATTTTAGTGGCTATTTATCGCAAAATTGCTATTTTTGGATTTTTCAAAAAATTGCCACTATGCTTAGTAGGCTTCCTTTAGTAAAAATATGAGATTAATTCGCCAATTTCTTATGGAGAAACCTTCCCTCTTCTACTATATTCACCAACTATATGAACTTAGTAGAGGAGCTTTTTCGCCTCTTTATCGATAATCTCAATTCTAGGCTTTCTTGCCTACTTAACACCTTTAAGTTACCAATTTCATATAGCCAGGGAGTATAAATATGAAGGTTTTGAACTTTTTTTGGTGCCATACTTATGCCTTAATGTTTATACTTATGCTTAGGCCATACCATTTGATATCTTTACTATGGGATACAACCATATTTCAGGAAATAGTACTCTCAGATACAATCACTAAAACAAAATGGGAGTTTATGTCATTAGTTAGTGACACTTATGGGTGTCATTATGTTGCTCTTATGACAACGTTGTTATGGTTGAAAGACAATGCTAGCAATAAACCTTCAGATCCAACTATTAGTACCTTACAACACCATATAAAATGTTGCACGAAACAATGTCACGCCATAGGTATACACCATAACTTTTTTTAATTTCAATAAGAAATAATCGTATATGCAAACGGCCAATTTCTAACCCTTCATGTGCATCCGGTGGTGATCTTCAACTGCCGATTCTTCTTCATTTAACTGTGCTGGACCACCGCATTACAGTGATCCAAGAATCGCCTCCATTGGTTAACATAGAAAGCTGCTAGATTCTAGTTGTAAAACCCATCTGGCCTGTTGCACTGTTCACCGACCTAAATACATGGTATTTCCATATTTACGCATGTATATCCATCTTTACATCATATTTACATGAGGTTTATCTATACCCAGGTCTTCGACCTTCACATATGATTTGTTCTCAATATTCAATGAACATTACCATCCCTTAGTTCCCATATATTTCTATCATTCCCCCTTCATTGAATATCCATGTGTCTCTGTAATTATTATCTCTGCTGAATCCTGGATGTTTAAGTTTTCCTTGAGTACATTGAATCTTGGTTCTATGAGTGCCTTAGTAAAGATATCAGCTAGCTGTTCATCAGTTGAAATATATGTCACTGATATCAATTGGACGCTGCCTAGTGGCGTGACGTTAAAATGTTTATCTTTATCTTATCTTTATCTAATAAAATGTAGCTGCTTCATTTCTATTTGTTTCGATCTCTCGTGTAACACTGGATTCTTTGTCATAGCAATTCCACTGGTACCGTCTGAAAACAAAATCGTAGGTTCTTCATCTTTAATTCCAACTTCTTCAAGTAATCTTCTCATCCAAATTATCTCTTTAGCAGTTAAGATCATTGCTGAATATTCAGCCTCTGCACTAGATAGAGCTACAGTATTTTGTTTCTTGCACTTCCAACTTATTGGACCGCCACCAAACATAAGAACATAATCGGAAGTTGAGTGTCTATGATCTGCATCTCCACCCCAGTCTGCATCTGCATAAGCTTCCAGCTTGCAACTTCCATTTCCATAAGTTATTCCACAATGTTTTGTACCTTTTAATTATCTCAATATCCGTTTTGCTGGTGTCAAATGCTGTCTACCAGGGTTATGATTATACCTACTCAGCAAATTTACTGCAAATGCAATGTATGGTCTGGTAGCTACTGCTAGGTGCATCAAACATCCTATCAATCTTCTATAAGGCACATTTTTCATGTATTCTATCTCTTCTTTCGTTCTTGGACACATCGTTTCACTAATTTTATGACCTGGAACTATTGGAGTGCTTGCACTGTTACAGTCTGCCATCTTAAATCTATTGAGTGCCCCTTGTATGTTGTTGCCTTGGTTCAGATTCATAATCCCTTTTTTTCTGTCTCTTATAACATCAATTCCCAAAAACTTCTTCAATTCACCCAAATCGGTCATTTTAAACCTGTGCCTTAACAGCTTTTTGCAAGTTTCCAAGCATCCTATATGATTTGAAATCATTATACAATCGTCTACATATAGGGCTATGATGCAATACTGATCACCTTCTCTGAACATATATATATTTCCATTTCCATTTAGTTTAATAAAGCCTTGTTCAAGCAGATAGTTATCAATACATTTGTACCGGGGTCACTGTTTCAGTCCATAACCGCTCTTTTGAGCTTCCATATTTTGTTTTCTTTCTCTTCAAACCCTCTTGGTGAATTTTTCTTCTTCAAGTTCTGCATTGAGAAATGCGGTACTTACATCCATGTGATGCACATCTAGGTTCAGCGAGTTTGCCAATGCAAGTACATTCCTAATGATGGCCATCTTAACAATTGGAGAATACGTATCATCATAATCAACACCCTTTCGCTGTGTGAACCCCTGTGCAACCAGCTTTGCCTTGAATTTCTTTCTTCCACCTGCTAATTCTTTAATTTTGTAGATCCACCTATTTCCTACTACATTTTTGTTGGCTTGTTTGTCTACAACTTCATATGTTCCTGTCCGTCGGAATGCTTCCATTTCTTCTTCCATTGCTGATTTCCAATTTAAGTTATTTTCATCTGCCAAAGCTTCTTCATAAGTTAAAGGTATATTATCTTCCATAACTGCCATCAATGACAGTATCATTTCTTCCACTTCTTGAACTTCTAGCCTTTTGCTTTTTCCACCTCTCTCTCTCTCTCTTCGAAAAGTATCAATTTGTATCCCTTTATCTTCTAGTTCTTTTCTTAATTTTTCTGCCTCGGACAATCTTTTTCTAGATTTATCTAGATTGACATCATTGTCGTTGTTCTCCACATTTGTAATTTCTGTTTTGTCTTTCACTCCCACTCTATTTCATCATCATCACTTAGTACTTCAGCATCATGTTTAGGATCATTGTCTCTATTTTCCTTGACCTCTTTCAGCCTGCTACTACAGTCCTTTCTGTCTTTGTATAATTGCTCCTCAATGAACACTACGTCTCTACTATTTACGATTTTTCTGCTGCTAGGATCAAACAGCCTATAACCTTTAGCTTCTTCATCATAATCAACTAAATATACAATTTTAGCCCTGTCATCAAGTTTGTTTCTTAACTCGTCCGGCACATGCACGTACGTTAAGCATCCATATGTTTTAAACCTTTCATAACCGGTATCCTTTTCGACCATAAGGTTTCAGGAATTTCTCCTTCAAGACTCACACTTGGCAGCCTATTCTG